>JAHWFP010059577.1:0-11158 GCA_023313725.1 Lithobius niger | reverse complement strand
CCTTTATTAATTTACTAATTTTTAAATCCGAGTAATTACTTGCGTTTTCAGTTTATGCATCGCCATCTTGTTTCACATTTTCGAAATTGAACTACTGTCCATAATTTCGGCCAAATTTTAGTAACGCTGCCATGGCAATTTCAACCATGCCCAAAATACTGATTCCTAATGTGGATCCAAGCAAACCTCCAATGTCGCATAAAATCTTGAAAATTGAATCTGCAGACATAGTTGTATAAGTAACAACAACGTTGCTGCTTGCTTGAAATATTACAAATACAGAAGGGTTATGAGCTAGGTATGTCTGATCAGTAATTACTGTTTCGAAGATTTTCTTCTGACAAGAATGTGCGCAACGGCATCGTTTCTTTTCGTCTTGAAGAATAACTATCTCCAAATACGTCTGATGTGAACGTTTAGCTGAACTGGTCGAGGTGCATATAGGAACGTTCATATTTGGCATGTAAGGCAGGCTATGAAAGAAAGGGATGAATATGATTAACTGGAATGTGAATTGAACATGAGTCATGTGAAATACGTAGATTCGTGAATCTTACTATAACAATTGTGCTCAAATCAGTTAACAAAGTCACCAAAGGTGAAATTAAAAAAAGTGATATACCGTGCGTTAATACAGCAACATGTAAAGCTTTGACAGAAGGATTTAAAAAATACAGTTATATATAGAAAATGCGAAATATCTTTCGCTATTGGTGACGTCAGATGGAAAACAACAAAAATATCTATAGCTTATAGGTAATGAGCGACACCATGCATAAAATAAAAACACAAAGAAGTAAGCGTGGCTGGGCAACTCGTCTGTGATGTTGGTCACTTGGCACAGCCTTACGATTATCACCACATCGTGATGCAACAAATGGTGGTGTTAACTGTTATGGACAGTGCTTTAGCGAGCTTTATTACCTTTAAGTGTTGCTGATGCCCTTTAATTTTTAACTTTTTGTGTATGGATCTTCATTGGTTGGTGCTTCGTTGGTGCTGTTTTTTTTTCTATGTCAGTTTCTGCATTGGTTCGTTATGCCTCATTTTCATGCCTACTTGCCTTTTAAAATTATATCTAACCATGTTTGATCCTGCTACATCACCCTCAACATTATGACACCCAAATCCAAAAACACTTTGTGGTTTTATATTGGATGTAAATATTTATACCCTTGCAGTGAAAATATTATAGGCTAAAGTCGACCTGTCCATTTTTTTCCGAAAATTGTTTCCGGCATGAAAGTCTAACTACGAAGACTTTTTTTTACTTGTGTTCACCCACCAACGCATTAAAATTCGTCGCGATGATGGTACACCATTGAAAATGTACATTCTTCGAATAATGGGAATTGGGCCATTTCGTCCTAAACATTAGGCAGTGTTTTTTATTTATTGTCTTGTGTATTACGCTCTTCAAACTTTATTTGTAGATACCTACATTAAACCAAGTTTATTTGAATTCATGAAAGTTTGGCAAGAGAAGTACCGGTGTTTATATTTACTGAAAACTTAAAGATTTTCTTATCCTTTCAGCTGGGTTTTTAACACTTGTAGACCTAAAGTACATTACTAAACGTACCTTTAGTCAAATATTTATCTTGGCGTGGTTTCAAATGCTAGACTGGTCTAAAGAAATTAAAAGAGAAATTAAAAGAGAAATTGATTGTATTAAATTCAACGTCCTGGCAATGCAGCTGCATTCGTTTTTGTTGATTAAAAAGCGTCTCCATGCTTGTTGACATAATTGTAGCAAGGGTGATATTCTGCGGTCTCCTCCTCCTTTGTCAGTCCATGGCACGTTGGTAGACTGACCTAATGCTGGGCCAAAAGAAACATTGTGTAAGTCTTAATAATCGTTTTGAGAAAAACATATTTTCTTCTTGATATTGTAATTATGTTTCATTTATAATTTTTTATTATGGTTATTACTATATTTCGCAGCAGACATACTGTAAATATGAATTATAAAAAAAATGTGGGTTTTCTCTACGATGCACAATACAACATTATCTGATATATTTTTTATTCGTGCGTATGCACGGTGGCTTACACAAAAAACACTCAAGTAAAACACAACTATGCAGTGACACTATTTTCAGGAAGTTTATCATGTACACATATTTTCATTCTGTTTTTTTTCTTTAGGGGAGAGGTGGTTGGCGGTCTCATTAATTTCCTACAACTTTAAAATTTCAACCAGTGATCCATTGTGCTTTCGGTAGCAGTTCTTACGGTAATGATTACCTTGAAATACAGCATCAACGTCGTCGTGTTAAACCCGCCTTATCCTTTCTGTTTTTTTTCGATACTGCTGCACAGTTGCTTGAAAGCTGTTTGGCGCTATTTGGGATGTACTCTGAGCGGCCCGACTTTTGGATCACCCTGTATATTCAAATTTCCTAGGTGAGAATTAGAAATGTTTCACTGTCTTACAGGTTTTAAAATTACTCGCACACTTTACTGTGGTTTACAGCTGACACGTTGAAATGCGTCGATTGAGCAAGTCTGATCTTTATTTATATAGACTATTTATATATGAATAAATTTGTAGCCTTGGTCTGTAAGAGTTTGGTGTCAGTTTCTTGGCAAGGTGCATTTTAGAGTGATTTAGTTTCAGTGGAGAGAGCAGTATGTTTCTGGATGTTGTTGTTATTTATTTGTTATAGTATTGAAACTGATTTGTTATTTTGGTTAAGTTGATTATTGACTCATGTTTTTATTGGTATTTTCGTACTACTCTTCTGACACATGTCTTCTGGAGAGATGGGTGAAGAATTACTTTCAGGGATCCCTCTTGGAAATAATGTACTATGTTTGAGGAACAGAATCATGAAGAAATTC
This sequence comes from Lithobius niger, assembly GCA_023313725.1. Classification (NCBI taxonomy): domain Eukaryota; kingdom Metazoa; phylum Arthropoda; class Chilopoda; order Lithobiomorpha; family Lithobiidae; genus Lithobius; species Lithobius niger. The sequence goes on along the minus strand of JAHWFP010059577.1, from coordinate 8,314 downwards.
AGGTAACATGAGATATATTACCAACCGTATTGTAGCTGTGCTGTAGACTTTGGGAAGGGACAGATCCGGATTCCCGAGATGATTATCCATGAAGAGTGTTAAGACTATATTCTGATTGCCAAAATTAAAGTGTCTGGGCCTAGGCAGTGAATGGTTCTACGAAATAATTCGTAAAATGGGACACAGCACTGTGAATTGTGATAAATAAATATTGTAGTGTGCAGAATAATGCACATGTCAGAGTTATCTCTCACACCTCAAAATAACCTTAAGCATCTATGTCAATACCTCAAGTTGGAAATTATGCGTGATTCATAGTGTCCTCATTCTTATGCGGTGTAACAAGCAAACTTTGCAGTTTTCGGGGGTGCACTTTGGTTTGGGAGGAACACTATACGTTACTACATTTTTCCAATTGTATGTCGATCACAATAACGGGAAAGGAAAGTAGCTAAATATCATTACTTTTACGAGAGGAAAATTAATATGTTGTATTGAAGATTAAAGAAGTTTTATGAATTAATCTTACTCTCAGGTGTAAACCTTCACTGCTAAGGTTTACACCTGAGAGTAAGATTAGGATAGGCTGGTGGAAGTTCTACCCATTATGTGCCTTGTTGGATCATAAAAAAAGGCATGTCATTGCAATGCCAACGATTCCCTTTGTCTACTGGAAAAGGCAGCAACACATCCACAGCTGACGAACCTAACCTATTCTGATAGATTAAGCGGAAGTAGTTCAGTTAAGGAATGTTATATGCAGATCTGCTTTGCGAAATTCAAAGATTCGGTATGAGGTTTCCACGTTACGATCCAATCAATATGATAGTAACTTTTCAAACAAAACCAAACAAAACCATGCACACACAATCCTCTACGGATTGTGTGCCCAACATTCAAACACGATAAGGTGTAATTCCAAAGGACTTACGAATTTTATACCTAGTGTACAGACTCAAATGTATCAATAATCAAAAACTAAAAAGTCGAAGATTTCCATCGTTGTGACGATATTTCAGTTAATTTTTTCGATGAACCAAGTACTTAGAGCCAATGCATATTCAATTAAATAGACGTTTTGAGCATAAAAGAAGGGTAAAAAATCTAACGATGAAATCATCAGTGATAAATTCTTGATGGGAGAAATCTCTAATACGTGCCAGTGTGGACTAGTTGAAACAGAACTTGTTGGGTGAAAAATGAGTGAAACTAGTTTTGCAGAGTTATTTTCTTCTATCATTAAAGGCCACGTTTTAAGAACCATTAATAGGAATGATGCCACGAGGAGTGGCAAAATCTCACTCATGGAGTGAATTACAATATCTTTAGCTGAACAGGGACTGGACAAAAATCAGTTACGAGTAAAGTCGAGGTGGTTGTACCGAAACTTGTATGTTCAGAGAAAAGTCATGTAAGGATGCAAAAGCTTCAAAGCAGAAGTTATTCCTTTGCGATGTTTGTTTTTTATTGGTGTCTGTAGAATAATCTTAAAGTTGTTTCTTGAGTTGTGATGGTAAAAAATGAGGTCTGTAGATCAAAAGCCATGCCCTGATTGCATCTGTAATTTCATTATTTAAAAAAGAGGGGGGGGGGCGTGGTTAAAGCCAATGAGATTTGGGTAGGGTTTGAAGTGTTGAACTTCGTCATTGAGCAAATCTAATTGTATTTACCACTTGTTTTGGGGAGATTATTTATATTAAATAAATACGAAGGTTTGGTCATTAAACCCTTAGGTCGTCGGTTTAGTATTGTGTTTTAGTTTAGTGTCAGTTTTTTGATAAGGAGCATTAGTTGATTTAGTTTCAATGCGGAGGGTATTATGAGATTGCTGGATATACGTATGTTATTTCTTTGGTATTGTATTGAGAGCTTTGTTATTTTGCTAACACTTATTATTTACTCATGTTTTCTTGGCACTGTGGAACTATGCTGGCGTATGTCCTCTGGTGCAGAAGGGTGAAGACGTACTGCCTGGGATCCGTCTTGGAAATACTGTGATACGTTTGAGGAAAAGAAACATAAAGAAATTCTGGTGACATAAGATGTATTACCAATAGTATTATTGCTGTGGTTAGAACTTTGGTAGGGAACAGAGATTATTATCTGGAGAAAAGAGCAAAGACTCTGATTTCCAGAATAATGCATTTGGGTCTAGGCAGTGAACGGTTCTACAAAATAATACATCAGATGGGACTTGTCCGTGTGAATTGTGATTAATAAATACTTGTAGTGTGTGGAACAATTCCCATATCAAATTTACGTCACACACCTAAAATTAACCCAAAACCATCCATGTCAAATTTGCGACGAAGAGGTCTCGGCTCCTCTCCTCCTTATGATCCCCCTTATAAGCCGAGTCGCACCCTTTCCTTTGAAGAACTTACCACCCCCTACCCCTTCCTTCCCTTAACAGCCACAGAGTATTAATAGCAAAACTTACAGCCGACTTATATCAGGATGAAAATCTACACAGTAGCTTTTTTATAGCATGATCTTCAACAAATTTTACGTTTTTCGTTATTGCAGCATTAAAACAAAAGCAATTACCTGCATTGTATTTTCAAAACAAGCATGAGAAATAGGCATTTCTGAATACATGACTTGCTGCTTCCCTCGTCGATGCAGCCAATACTGCTATCGATTATAATTTCCTGCACAGAAAAAAAGAAGACAAGAACAAATTGTTTGTTGCCAATATTCTTACACATTGATCCAATATTGTTAAATGACTTGGCATATTGATGCTAGTGTCGAATTATGGGGAAATACAAGTGAAGGCAGTGTGTGTGCTGCAATGGATGATAAACAAAGCAGAAAACAACGTGTAGTATGACATTTTATTTTATCCTTTAGATATTGTACGAGTTTTGGTAGCAGTAACTTCACTGACAGAAACAATGAACGTGATATTGATTCACAAATCCACACCTTGCTAGCTAGAACTCAACACAGGGGAATTAGTAGTAGGGTGGACTGAAAAAATAAACAAAATGCCCAGATCAAAATATGGTAATGTGGAAAAGTTATGATAGACCATCTGTAAGACCTGTGCTAAAGTAATTTAATATCTTCGATCTGGTTAATATCTTCGGATGTGACCAGAATCTCAAAGTTTCATTCGAGGTGCGGTGCCCGGATTCGAAGTTGGGAAACATGTCCATCACCAGATCGATCGCTGCCGTAGCGCATTTACCAATAATACTGCCAGTGGATAAGTGGCCATATCGGTAATTATGGTAAGGTAGTGATTTGGTGATGAATCGGTTTAAAATTCCAGTCATCATCCACCTGAATTGGGTCGAATTGGTTCGATAACAAACTGGGTCATGTCTAGTGTAGAGACTGAATTCATGATAACTCTAAAGTAGTGTAAAGTACAAGAATAACAGTCCTTACTTTAATGCTAAACTCCATTTGTGAAGCATGGAAAAATAAGACATGATGGTAAATTGAGTAATCCACTGGTTCGATATTAGGTGAACCGATGTATACCTAATAAGAAACAAAATAAAGTGACAATTCGAATTTATTATTGAAACTGGGGACAGAGCAGATATTGGGGACTGTATCTTTCTCAGTTTATCCTGGAAAGGATACGAATTGATTTTAAAATAGGGTGTGCAACCCGGCAGTTTTGCAGGAGTCGTTAGCAAGTTCATTTCTTTTACGGTTTCATCTATCAAAGTAGTTCGAGTGTCATGTATTTGGTTCAAAACAACAATCACCAGTCTGAGTAAAAATTCTGATGGCACCAATTATTCCCGGAAAGAATATGACTTTGAATATTCTTTCTGGGAATAATTGGTGTCTGTGTGCCATCAGAATTTTTACTCAGACATGTGATTGTTGTTTTGAACCAAATACATGACACTCGAACTACTTTGAAAGATGAAACCGTAAAAGAAATGAACATTCTAACGACTGCTGCAAATAACTGCCAGGGCACACGTCCGATTTTAAAATCAATTCGTATCCTTTCCAGGATAAACTGAGAAAGATGCAGTGCTTCCAAATGTTTCAGGAACCCCCGTTCAACTTTTAAAACGTATAAAGAATGCAATAAAATGATCAGCTAAAGAAGAAATATAAAACTTAAAAGGGCCAAAATTTTTAAATGTTGCACACCTGAAGCATGGTGAACGATATGCAGTACCGAATGGTAGAGGTTACATGTCATTGTCAGTAGCATATTTAGATTTGATCAGCACTTTAATCACGAAAAACTAGCATATGAAATGGCACATTGTTCAAAATACCAAGTCTTTTTTGCGAAGAACAGTTGGCAGAATTTAAAAACTCAAATATAAAATATACAGGGTGTACCTAAAAGGTTTAGCCAAACTTTCAGGGTGTAGTCTATGATCAAAAGTAAGACTAAAAAGTCCCATAAACATGGGTCCGGAAATGCATAGTTTTTCGTTATAGCCCCCAAAAGTTTGGGGTAAAACGTTGAAGTGTTTCCATAACTTCCCACCTAATTTGTCCAAACAACTACAACTAACACATCCTTATTGCAATTTCGTTACTTAATAATGCATGTCGTAAAACTTTGCGGTTGAGGCAGTAATGGAGGAGGGGAGAGGGACCTCTTAATAATTTTACTGAAACAAACGCTGTATCGCCATGCAGAGCACCAAAATCTCCAATCTGGTATCGTCTTCATATAAAAGAGAGAAATTTGTGCCTTTTGTGACTACAAAAGGTGCTCGATGTGTTTACCATGCGATCCAACTCAAGCAAGGGTACGTCTGGCCATTGACTGGTGAACGCGTTCAAAGACACCGGGTGTACTTCGGATCCTATGGTCACACCAACCCGCTGCCGAATGGCTTCCTCGTTGTCGACTGGAACACAAGTGACTTTAGGTGTCCCCACAAGTAAAAGTCTAGTGGATTCAGATACGGTGAATGTGGGTGCCACGCATGCGGTCCACCTAGACCATATCTATCGAACTGGGTAGGCAAGATTTAGGAATTGCCGTGCTAGGAGGCTAAAATGTGGTGGAGCACCATCATGCATGAACAACATTCGTTTCTGATACCCAATGGAACATCCTGCAATAAGGTAGACACCTCGTGTTCGAGAAACCGTTGATAGGTTGCACCATTGAGACGTGGCGCCAACACATAGGGACCTATTTATTCATCACCAACAATGCCCGCTCAAACGTTCAGACTAAACCGCTTGGTGTCTTCCTGGGACAAGGCCGTGTGGATTTTCCTCTGCCCACAAGTGTTTGTTATGGAAATTAATGATGCTATCCCTGGTAAAGCTTACTTCATTAGTGAACAGAACTGACGAAATGAACGTAGGGTTTTCGGTGAATTGCTACATAAACCACTAGCAAAATGCTGCGCGTGCTGGATAGCCGGCCGGTGAAAGTGCCTGAACACGCTGGAGGTGGTACGGATACAACAAATGTTCGTGCAGAACCCTCCAGACAGTCATATATGACACTAGCTGAAGCCCGTGATATACACGCCGGGTGGTTTTGAATGCACGGTTTGCAACACTTGTTAGGTATGGTAGCTGATGTGTGCGTCCATGTTCGACCGAAATAGGTTTCTTCAAACTGTTGCGCATACCGGCTTACAGTGCTGTGCAGTGCATCCTGTTACTCAAATCCCACCACCCCCCACTGGTAATTGATCCTCTCTTTCTAATGATCACTTCTACTATATTCTTCAATGTTCGTGTTGGCGGAAATATCAGCGCATATTGTGACTCAAATCTCCCCCCCCCCACGCCTAATGATCCCTCTTTTGTAATGCTCACTTCTATTATGTTGTGCCAGCCATGTTCATGCTGGTGGAAATAAATAAGGTTCAAGGCACTTTCGAGAAACATGCTGTCCTGAAAAGCTTCCCCCATTGTTTTCTGCCTACCCGTCGTGCCGCGGGCCGTATACCTGATTCAGCAATTTTGGTTGGATAAAGAGGTGGGACGCTCTCACCCATTGTCCGCGTCTTCGTTAAACTGCTGTTAAAGTGTTATAACAGCACAAGTGTTAAGTGTTTTGTTATTAACCAAATACCTCAATTCAACCAATACAGCAACCTATAACGTAGCATCTACTTGCACGGTCTGACTATATTTATTACTGCTTTTCTGGAATTTCTGTCAGTGGTCCGCAAGTTGCACCGATGTACGGAAGTTGGTTAACCGGAAGCCGATTTTGGTGTATATATATATATATATATATATATATACATTATATATATGATACCTTCCATTGTTCCAATTCTTCTCGTACTGGCTCCAGGAGTTGCCTTTTCCCGGTCCAGAATTCGTTGCTCTACAACTGGCGTTCTGACAGCTCTTTCCCTTCCCCAGTTGGCAGTAACAGGCTCGAATCTTCATGTCTTTCGAAGGCGACGGTCAACGGCAACAAAGGTATGTCTATTTGGTAGCTGCCGATTTGAGAAAGCTTCATGATAGAGGCGATTAGCCTCTCTACTGTTCCCATTTGTGCGCCCGTACATGAGATGCATGTCGGAAAATCATGGAATGTCTCTATAGTAATGTACGCAAGTTCAACTGCTAAAAAATTAAGAAGTTCAACAAGATGCGAAAAAAGTGATGATGAAAAAAAATCTGCTATCCAAAGCCTACTTGGCTGGTTGAAATGTGACCTAAATCAAGAGAAATGCGGCGAATAAAAGTAGTTCAACGAGATGCGAAAAGAGTGATGATCAAAAGAAATCTGCTATCCAAACCCCTCTTGGCTTGTTGCAATGTGGCCTAAATGAGGTGAAATGCGACTGATAAAATAAGCTCAACGGGATGCAGAAAAAGAGATCAATGTTTCCCTGCTAGACATGTAATGGTGTTGCTGGGTAGCCATGAAGTACTGTTTTCGTTGTCATTACTTGCCACAACATCTGCTCTGCAGGGAAGCTAGACAGAAAGGCTTACTGGAGACTTTTATGTAACTTGAAAAGCCAGGCCTTCCGGACTAATTAGCCTTTTGTCTTGTTTTAATGTGTACTGGGATCCGTCAATAAGGTTTGGCCTGACCTTTCAAAGGCCAAAAGAAATTCACCCCTCCTACTTGTACCCCATCTTGCCCCCCCCCCCCCCATTGCCCCATCCGCAAAGCTTTGAGACCTCAAATCAATATTACATTACGAAGTAATGAAATTGCAAGTAGGATGTATCAATTGTAGAGGTGTTTGGAGAAATTAGGTGGGAAGTTATGGAAAAACTTTGTTACCCCAAACTTTGACAGGTTGTAACGAAAAATGGATGCATTTCCGGAGCCTTGTGTATAGATATTTTTAGTCTTACTTTTGATCATAGACTACACCCTGAAAGTTTGGCCAGACCGTCTATGTATACCCTGTATACTTAAATTAAAACTGTTGGACAGTACAATATTGGTACTACAAATTGCTTCGAATTTATCAGTTGGTGATGCTGATGACCTTGGTTTTAACACTTGGAACAATAATTAATAAGAAACAAAGCCAAAAGTTAAATACAGATTCTCAGATGCCTTGAAGTTCGCATACAGCAATAATTATCAAATGGTTGTATGGTACTGAGGTACAACATTAACGGGTATCCAGACTCGTAGATAGATGCTTTATTATTAGATTTAGAAATAAAACGTAGTTCAGTCTCTTGCTTCGTACCAGCAGGATGCAGTCGGTGTTTTTTTTTTAGTATAATAAGGTGGGGCAGAAGAACAGTTATGGTTCCAGCTCCTGATTTAAACCTACTGTACTCTCTTCGTAATTTTCATGTAATTATTTAAACTAAGGCAGTTGGCGTTATTTCTTGATCCGGCATATAGCATGATAAAGGCAATGTAGGATTTTAATGTGTTGGTGATGCAAGGGTCATCAGAAATAATTCGAAATTAAAGCAAGACTTTGCCATATTTATTCGACGCAACGTATAGCAGTGTAACGCACTAAACCTTTTATTGTAGCCCTCTGCTTAACATGGCAGAAATTCAAAAATGTTAGCAACAACAAGTCCAAGAAAGAGACGAATTATCAGCAATGAAAAGAGGCCGTCCAAGCTGATGGATGACCATCATTGTCAGCTGTTTGCGAAAAATATAACTTTGGCATTTCAGCATGAAGGTGGAGAGAAATTTGGCTGAGCGCTGAAACGTCAATTTCTTGACAACATGAACGCTGTTCAGTGGGAGGATATTCGTTTTATTCCTGAACCAATTCGTGCTTTATTTATCCAAATATTTTACTCTCAACATTTCTTCTCCAAACAAAAGCGTTCAAATTACCAATTATTAATTGGTAATAGTTAAAGTAACAGGAAAATCTGTAAACGTTTTGTCTACGTCATT
>JAHWFP010059576.1:0-23163 GCA_023313725.1 Lithobius niger | reverse complement strand
ATAGTGTTAACATAACAGGTTCAACATTTTAAACGACCGCTGGACCACCAGGGTAGGCAGGCACATGGAGCCGTTCATATTGGTTCCAAATATCTGAACACAAAATTTGTTTCGGTCTAATGGTTGTCGACGCCTTTCCATTTTTCACTACTCCTTTAAGATGCATAGTTGAGAAGTTAAGATCGCGAAAGAACTTGTCAAGTCTAACCTTCGAAAACCAGCAAACAAAGTGGCAACACACTAACTCTTGTAAACAAAACAAAAAAAATTATTAAAATCCGTCGATATGGCATTTTATACAGTAGGAAGAAAGAATGTGAGATTTACCAATTTTAGTACCATTTCTTCCCACTAGATGCCATCGTTAGCAAAGTGTGTTAAATACAGTTTTTTTTGGTTGGCTACCGCTTTTCCTTTTTAATTCGACGTGTCACATGTCGAATTAATGCGGTTGTGGCCAAAAACGGGGGTAGCCGATTTACGTCAGCGACATCTTCTCAAAAACCAGACACATTTGTTCAATTCTGATCCGACGAAATTCAAGTATGGGGGTGGGTCACTTGCAGTGCGCAAGTGCAAAAGGTATTATGCTCCACAGAATATACATAAGACGTTTGAAGTATAATAACCTCTAACCTCTAAGCGAAAAACCGTCGCCCGATAGTATACGATCTGTGAATGACGTCAGCCAAATGTCATCGTAAAGGTGTGCGCTCATACGAAAATTGCGGCGTGTAACTGCGCATTTCGGCAAGTCAGCTCTTCAAGTTGCGGTCGGTTAGAGACTACGCGTAGACATCGAGATGGCGTCCTCTCTTATTGCGAAGTACAATACAAAGTGAGTCGTCTTTTACCTTTAGCGGTAATCCGGATGGTACACCGAATTTTTACGGTGGAATCTGGACGGTACATTGAATGCGACGTGCGATATAATTACAGTATTTTATTACGCTTATTTGTGGTGTTGTTTCTTATTGAACGAGTGAACAAAGCTAATCATATCCTATTTTTACGGTGGCGGACTGGCCAGGGAGGGAAGGGCGGAATATTCCTCCTGGCCTGTAATTCTCCGATTTAAAAAAAATAAAAGTTTTATTGGTTCGACATTGGTTTTACCAACAGATTTAAAAATTACAAATAATAATAATAAAGATAATTATAAAATGCCAGTAAAACAAGTACTTTGTATTGAGTAACCTAACAATAATTGGCTACATGAAATTGTTATATTCAATGTGGAATTTGTCACAATTTTCGTATGAATATTTTAACTTTTGTTAATACACCTAAAAAGTGTAAAAAAAATTTAAAGTAGTCAACCTCACGTACCTCAGAGCAATATTATTTCTCCTACTTCCCCCCCCCCCCCACCCAAATTACCTGCTGAATTTACTGAAAATATGGTGTTCGAAGATTTTTAAAATGTAAAAGTCGGATGAACAACACCAAAGGGAACGGGAAACTGTAAAACAACGAAGCTTTTAGATTGTTAGTTTTTTTCTAAGAAAACCAATATCAGCGTCCGATGAAAACTTATCTGGTCAGTGATTGCATCGTCGCACACAAGATTCTGTTCATTTGCCGTAATCGTAGTAGCAAAAGTTACGAGACAATTTGTTTTAATATAATGTGCAATATAGTAGATATTCTTTAGGACACCACACATTCAGATTTTTTAGTAGTGTCCTGTTGGTATGTCTGCCGTTACAACTGCATACATCAATTACACATTTTTCTTTATTCTGCCATACAACACGTCGAATTACTAATGCAATGTAGTGCATCCTTATTTTTTTATCAAACATTTGATCTTTTTAGAAGGAAATAACTTTTTAAAATATACGCGTACAAGATAAATCGGTAACAAGAAATGGAAATAAAATTGGTAAATCTCTAATTCATTCTTTTATTGTATAAAATGCATTAGATTTAATTGCTCTTTTTGTATTTGCTACTTAAAAAGCTCTATGATTGTCACCACCAAATGTAAATCATATTATTTTCCTGTAACATCATAGGATGCCCAACTAAACATGAATTTTCTTTGGCTTTATGCCAAGTTATCTTGCTCAATCCAGAAAAGATGGTGATATACATGTTGCATTAGTTCATTTTTTCCTTCTTTTAGTCTGTGAAAGGCATTGATGTCGATTTGGTGTTTTGACGTGCACCCAGCATTGCACTGAAATGACATCGACTGAAAATGTCATAAACATTATTATGAAAATATTTGAAAATCGCTGTTGTATGGTTTCTGGTCATCTCTACAACGCCTATAATCCCACTCTATTTCCTTATTGTGAGGGACCATTTCCGTACTTCCGAATAACACTAATCTCGCCATTTCCCCGAACGTATAAGGATAATTCCTGATGTTGTCGAAGTCGAAGTCGACCTTCACTTGGAACTGGGACTTGTGTGCTAATAGATGAATGGTGAAGTATTCCTTCCATTCGGGCCAAGTGGAATTATACAGTTCTTGTCTCAGTTGGTGTACTCCAAGTTTCCATGGCACGCGGTGGATAAGGTGGGGAAGGAGTTCCAGTATTCGTGTGGGTAATTGACCGGCATTATAGTACCACAAAGATGCACTGAAATGATGGTGAAAAATAAATACGTTATTTTATCACTGACAAGTGTTAAACCAAAATTGATTTAGGATTTAAGGTTTAAGATTCAGATTTATTTGATTAGACGACGACCTTTAAACAATAAAAATGACCAAAGCATAGTAATAACAATTGATATCTATCTACTGAGCTACTGATGTTATAACATGAACTTGGTAGAGACACACTAGTGTGTAGCAGCTAACGTTTCATTTAACGTTTTAAAGTCTTAGTCGGCAGGATTAACCCGGCATATTAACTCGACTTCAAACGGCGAAAAAGGCCGTGAATCCTTAACAAAGAATGCTTTGGTGAGATATTCATCTGCTCTTGGGTGAAGTAAGCTCATCAACTTGTTCGGCGACACACTAGCGTGAGTTTAGATAAACTTACTTGTAAGAATGGTACGATTCCCTGTAAAGATGAATGAATCTTGCATCCTTGTGTGATATTATAATTTGGCAGCCTAAGTTTGCTTCAGGTGGCCAGGCAATCGTACACTCAAAGTGACGAAACTGATCCAAATTTCTCACGACGTACGTGTCGAAATCCAGAATTATCCCGCCATACTCTTGCAGGACGGCGATACGAGCTATATCTCCGGCATGAAAGACACTGTTGTTCGAATTCAGAGGAATTCCGAACACTTCCGTCGGTTCTATTATTCGTCGCACTTCGATTCCTTGGAATCCTTTAATTTTTTGCCAGTGTGGGCCAGTTAAGTCGTCACAGTCGCAGTGTATGATGATCCTTTCGGGTCGCTGGTGACACCAAGCGGATAAAACTACGATTAGCTCCACGAATTGAAGTTCGTGCTTACGAAATTTGATGAAGTGAACAATGTTCGGGACGATCATGTAAGGAAACCCGGTCGTGTTGTCCCAATCGGACCACGAACGAAAGCCTTCAATCTCAAACGACGAAGGATTATCTCTCAAGAGTGGATATGTGAGAATTGCTAATAAAATAAATACGATAACAAACAAGACGCAATTTAAGCGCGTGCGTCGAAATGTTAACTGTGACATTTCCTAGAGTTATGACTGTGAATGCGGGAACATTTTAGCCGAGACTTTTGTAAAATAGGCAAACAGATGTTCAACAGAAGGCTAATAGTATAAAACTACGTCAGCTGGATTCTCGGCCAACCAGCGTTAATAATAAGGAAAAAAAAACACTTTTAACGTTGAAGGTTTTTTTTTTGGGGGGGGGCGTGTTTGGGGGCCAACATTTTAAAATTATTATTTTCCTTCTAATCAAGCTGATTCTAATGAATCGTTCCTCCTCGCATGGTTGTAGTACATGGCCCCCACATGACATTTTGGGGCCTCGTACTAACTACAGCAGCACCCCCCCCCCCCCTACTCTCCCAACTGAAATTCACTATATGTAGTGAATCATACAGGGTGAGGTAAAAGTCTGGTCACACGGGGTTCTGTGTTAATTCTGAAGACATATTTTTAATGCAAGTCAGATATGGCGAAGCCAATGAAGACATTTTCAATGAGCTTGAAAACAGCATTCAAGGGCATCCACATTCTGTCTTCCAAACGGCACAAGTTACAGCACAAACGGGAATTACAAAGTTGTACGTGAGCATTAAAGGGACACCCGGCCTGCCTTATAACATTCCGCGTGCTTTATAACAGCTATGTGTATATAAATAAATAGAAGTAAATCGCTGGAAATAATATTAAGGAAAATTGGAAATAAGCCAACAGCGAAAATCATACACTAGAAATAACGTAGTTCAGTATGCCACCTTTACGCACTTCGTTTCGTCGGAGTGGCATGACTCGGATTCGAACCGGCTACTCAGTTCGTCCCCAGATCACTTGCGTAGCGCCTTAATATTCAACAGAAAAACAACTAGACGCCACATTTTAAAACGGATTTTTAGCTAGGGAAAGAATAACGGTAAGTAAATAGACCTTTGGGGCCGTACTTCATGTGGAGGATCGAGAAAAATGGCGCTGGGAAGTATATCCCTTTAAACATGACGAACTACGAAAACAGATAGAAAATCGGAGCATGATTAGAGTAGTTACGAGGAAAACAAAACAGCAACGATGTCTTCTCTGAACTTTTTAAAGCAACATACCCCCTGCTTTATAACATTCCGCCTGCCTCACAACACCCACGCGACGATCACATCCGCGTATTTACCACAGCTAAGGTCAACTGAGACGGTAACTTCGTTCCTCGCAGTGAAAACATAGCTACTGTCTCAATATTGGCATTGCGCCTAATAGTCCAGCCAGCGTGAACCCATTGATTGTGTCGTCACAAACCGGAATGATTCTCGTATTTTAAATCACAATTTATAATTTTCTAGACTAGTGTCTTATAATTTTGCTTCGGCGATCTATTGGAATAATTCATTTTAATTTTTACCGCATTAGTCAATTAGATTTTAGATCTCATGGTGATTATTAGAAAATTAGTAGATGTACACACAGAGATGAAACGTCATGATTATTGTACGCGCGCAATGCATCATGACGGGTCGTTAGTAAATGAAGAAAAGGATTTTTAGCAAGGGAAAGACTAACGGTAAGGAAATAGACCTTTGGGGCCGTACTTGATGTGGAGGATCGAGAAAAATGGCGCTGGGAGGTATATCCCTTTAACTACCTTGCAGTGACGCTTAGAGGCTGCCTCTACAAGCGAGTGCATGAGTTCCGAACCTTTCCTGCAACAATGAGTGCAGTTCAATTTTAGATTGCAGTAAACAAAACGGATTTTTTATTTTTTTGGGCCGAATCCTAATGCCCTTTTGGGCGATTTTTAGCCCGATCGCAACAATCGGCTGGCAATGAAAAAAACGCATTGTCGTTACAAATGCCCTGACTATCATTTAACGGCTGGAAAACCCTGGAAATTCGAATGCCCCCGCACTTTTTAACATCTGCATAAATCATTATGGCAATACAGATTGCTTCCATTGAAAGGGTGAATTACAAGGTTATGGTGAACAGGAAGCGATTGACACGATGAATTTGCGTCACTTGCTCACTGGCAGAGTTGGTTTTGTATTTCGGCCAGAGTTCGTTTTGTATTTAGGACTATGCAGATAACCCCTTACCCCCCCCCCCCCCCCCCCCACCCCCGCGGCTGCCCGCCGGGAAAAAAGTGTTTTCATCGGCTTTTTTTAAGGTAAAGCATTTCCGGAAAAATGCAGCATAGGCCTACGATCTGATAGCCGAAAATAAGGTTGGCGGATGGGAAAATAGGGGGAGGTGGGTAGATGGTTTAAAGGTGTTGGCATTGGTATGCGTAAATAAACATATTTTTGGGATGGTGGTCGGAATCACCTTGCAGTACTAAGCTAGTTGTAGTATTATTCGCCACCTTATTTTCATAGTATCCTAATCGTAGGTCTATCCTGCATTTTCCTGAAACGTTTTTTTTCTGAAAAAAAAACGATGCCAGTGCTTTGGGCTTGGGGGGGGGGGAGCAAATTCAGCCTAGTCCCAACTGGCAGAAATATAAATCCGCCTCTACCAATGAGCCAGTAACGCAAATTCTTCTTTAAGCAAAAACTGTCGGTAATTTACTCTTTAATGGAAGTAATCTGTAATGCCATTATGATTTGTGATGCTAGTAAAAAGTGCGGGCATTCGTAAATGTGGACGCCCAGGGTTTTCCCGCCTTTGGAAAGGAAGTGTGGGCATTCGTAACAACAATGCGTTTGCATCGTTGGGCAGTTGTTGCGACCGGGCTGGATGTCACTCAAAGGGGCAGCAGCGCCGGAAAAAAAATGTAAAATCAGAAAATAATCACATACCGAAAGTGACTTTCTGTGTTCTGAATGATGACTCAGTGTTTTAGGCCTAAACCGTATCATACGTTGTTTTCTTTTATTGCATCCTTAACTACACTCATTTACTTGCATTGATTGAAGCAGGAAAGACTCGCATCACAAACGTACACTCCACTTGTAGAGGCTGCCTCTAACCTTCACTGCATGGAAGTCGCCAATGCGCCAAATAAAACACAAATCAAGACGTAATGGTGCGTTCACACAACGCCCACTTCGTCGCAAGTTTGGCGGAGAAATCTTGGAAAGTTCAGTTGAAAGCACCAAAGCAAGACGAGATGGCACGCAGTTGGGAGTAAAAATGACACTCGTCCAAAGATTGATCACTTGTGATGAAAAACACGGCATTTCGCCGTAAATTTCTGATTGGCGTCTAAATTTGTGATCGGGCTAGAAGGAAATGGGGAGAAGAGCAGCCATATTAGTCTTTAGTTACGCTTTGGTCGTTTTCTAATTTTTTTTATATGTGTTTCTCTGCATGTATTTTTTGGGGCGCCAGAATTGTACCGACACGGAGTTATGTTAACTCCGGAATTTTCTTAAATACTGACCCCTGTGTGGACCAGGAATTACAGTAACTCCGGATTCGTAATTTTGTTTAGAAGTGTCTGAAACAATCCGGAGTTGTAGTAACACGGAGTTACCATAACTCCTGATTTTATTGATAACGTCCCTGCCTCGCTGACGCTACCGCTCTCGCTGTGGCTATACATATAACATCAGAAACCGTGTTACTACAATTCCGTGTTACTACAATTCCGGATTGTTTCAGACACTTTTAAAGCAAATTACGAATCCGGAGGTACTGTAATTCCGGGTCCACACAGGAGTCAGTATCTATATATAGAATAGGCTTGGGTGGCACTGAGCAAATTCATCATATGTGTGCGTGTGTGTTACTGAAGTTCAAACGAGAACAGGGAAAGGGGTAGCCATGCAGTAGGAGAATGTGGGGAAGGAAGGCAGGAGGATGGGGGGGGGAGGGTGTCGGCGCCATTCTGACCCGTAATTAGATATTTGGGAACCGGCTAGACCGGCGTATGTTACGCCGAGGGTACAGCTAGTTTAAGAAAATTCCGGAGTTAACGTAACTCCGTGTCGGTACAATTCCACGCCCCCTATTTTTTGTGGGGGATAGTTTAGTGTTTTAATTAATTAGGTTGTATTCATAATAATTTATAGTCTAAGATTGTTTAATAATTGATCTGCGCTAGGAGGGTATACTTAGGTTATCAAATTGTGTGGTACTAACTTGTAGTTACAAAAAAAAATGAAGGGTTTGACTAATTGTGCTTAGAGTATGTACATTTTGAGTATCGCTCAATTACCTGTGGTATACATGAGGACATAACAGACTCCTCCAGAGAGGAACTAATGTTGTTTACCTTTGGCTAGGTAGCACAGTACCACCTGCTGTTACCTGTCATATTCTAACCTATCAAGGTCACACAACACAAGGACATGTGACATGTCATAGTTAATAAAATGGGTAAGCAACAGCAAAAGGGTGTTGCAAAATCCCCAAACCCTTTAAGGACGTTGTGGACGCCCTTTCTTTAACCCTTTAAGGGTTATTCTTGGCTATCTAGCATTTGCTTTTGCGGAAAACATACACTGCGTAGGATTTTACACAATAATGTATGTGAAAATATCGCTTGTGGCGTGATTGGTCCGACCATCTGTCATTTGGAAGCATTCGTGTTTTAACGAACAATACAGGAAGACATTTTGTTCCTCAAGCCAAGGCCGAATGGGGTCGGAATTGCAAGTCTTGCCTCCCGTCTCCACTCCACGTTCTCGTGCGTGTCGGGGAGTTAATGTCTGTTAGCCTTGCTGGGGTAAAATAAGGCAAAATAAGACATGGCTACACCAAAAGACGTGTATTATTTCAAAAGCTCCACAATCATAAGTCACACAGCAGGGAAGAAAAAGGAAACTAAGCTACTATAATAAAACAGTGTTTTCAACCTACTTCCTCCTCCTTCACGAAATTACACATTTTGCAGAATACTGTTATTACTTTTCAGGAAAAGGTTTCTAACGGCAACGCAGGTGCGGCATCACACACAAGAAAAGCTATGATTGAGCTCAGTTCGTAGAGGAGCGTCATCACTTTAGAATATAAATCATTCCTTTTATTCAATAGTAGAAAAGTACAACATTGACTTACATTGACGCTCTGGCTCGTGTTGTCCGGTATGTCCGTTGTCCGACGCAGGCCTGTGGCCACGACGTTGAGCTTGTGTTGCACCTCCGTTTGAAACATTTGATATTTCCGTCCGAGGGTCAGGTGTTCGTCAGCCAATGAAAACGTAACGCGTCGTGATCTGCCTTGGCGCCAATCAGGAGTATTGTTGAAGCGCACATGACTGACTGTAAACTAGCGAAATTTGATCAGAATAATTCTGAAAATAAGCAGAGTCCTTTGATTTAACGAACCGACGAAGCGACGGTAACTAATGGCAACATTTAATTTGTGGACCAGTGACTACAATGAAGTTGCATTACGGACGCGTCCATTCCTTTTATCTAGGAGACGTGGAAATATTATTGGGGTCCCCGAGCAGACAACGAGTACGTATGGGGGAAGGAAGGGGCATATTTTAAAAAAACGGAAATTAGCTATAAATGTTAGCATTAAACGAAGAAACGCTATGAACAGCTGCTCACTTGTCATTCTTGACTGTTCACAATATTGGCTCCATCTATATACTTATTTGCCTTACAAGTAGACAAGAAGGGTTGATTGATTAATTGGTTTATTACGCAGAAAATTGGTCCTGGACCACGCATTCTGCGACTAACTACGTATAATTACAGAGAAAATTGGACAGAGAGAAAACCATTGAACATAGAGAAGCACACCGGGAGCAACAAATTAAGGAACAGCCAGAAGAGAACACACAGACCCGGGCAAGAAGGAAAGAAGATGAAAAGGTGACAGCGCGAGACCCATACTACAAACGAATCCCAGTATCCCGAACAAAACGGGCAACAGCCGACAGCCTACCTGTAGACGTGCGACCATCATTCAGGCACAGAAGACCATACAAGAACGGGAATAAGATGCTAACAATGTAGAAGCCAAACAATACATACAATACTTATTTCTGTGACACAAATAAAATGCGATGCCGCTAACAACAATGATGAAGAAGGCGACAAAAAGATAAAGACAATGGGCGTCAAACAATGCCTCCAATTAGGAAATCAAAAGCTTCAATAATGATGGCTATTAGAGCCGAATTGAATTGTTTCAAAGTTGGTTGAGTAACAATCACTGGTTGGGAGATCGTTTTTGCGGGCTTATCGCGTTGGTATCAAGACGAAGAAACAGGCAATGCAGGTATGTACAGTAGAAATGCGATTTACTTTCTTAAGTACTTTCTTTCTTTTACCAAAACCTAAACCAAATACCACGGGACCCTAGGGGAGGGAGGGGTTGGACAAATCGCCCAATGGGGAAGTGCGGGGGGGGGGGCGCCCGCACCCCAGGTGCGGGAGAACCCGGGGGGTATTCCAGGGGGGTACGGGAGGAAGAGGAGAGAGTTTTTAAGTCATGCTGCCCAGTACGGTATTTCGCTCGCGCATGCGCAGATGATCTGCGTGGGCACAGCTATAGTTATGTTTATTTGTTTAAGACAAACACTAGTTTTGCGATTCCAGTTGAGTTACAGATTTCCGATCTTCAGCTGCATGCTCAAGTTCCAATGTTTTTTTTTGGAAAAATCAACAGGAAATAAGTTATAACCAAAAAAAAAATTTTGGTTTCTTTCTGAGGTATGGAAGCGCATAAGCCGAATTGAATGATGGATTGATTTACTCACCGGGCCTTGGCACACAGCCATGCGCTCAGATGATAGCGAGCCGAGTTGACACTTACGACCTGAAACAATAGCTTTAATTTTATACTATATCGTCGTGCATTCGTCATCATTGTAGCACACATGAAAACAAAGAAAGATTAAATTAGTTTTTTAACGTAAAAACTAGTGAAAAAAAAAGCTAACTCATAAAAGACCAAGATGTGTAAGGTCCCAAAAAAATTCCTTAAAATCAGCGAAACAAAAACAAATGCGCATTTTAAACATTTTAAACTTCAGGAAGATCAGAAACTTGAAAATCTGGAACTGGTATCGCTTAAATGTAGTGTATTTTTCTTCTTTCACTGGCTTTAAGGATTTGAATTTTTAGTCGGAGGGAGACTTAAATTCTGCTCTTTACACTTTTAGCGGTTTTTCGCATAATTTTCATTTGAGGTCATGTTGTAATAGTGTTTTCATTACTCGTATTAGTTTCGAGATAGCGTCGTAGCTTAACCAAGAAGGCTACAAGGTTGAAAATCACACACCTGGCGTCCGTCCCTTCAAGGCTTTTAAAAATCTTTTTTTTTTTTTAAATAAGGCCTCTGTGAAGGATTTGACCCAAAAAAATATTGCTACCATTCAGGATGAAGGAGTAAATACAAATGGTGCCACTTCTGAGCAATAATGTGGAGATCGCTGATTTGAAGCCTAGTCAAGTTATAACATTGGAATGAATGTCCGTAATCAATGCTTACGGAATCTTAGCCATGATTTTCGAGTATGATTTTCGCTTGTGTGCTATTGTGTTTTGTTTATTCCTGTGTTATATACGGAAATTTGTACATATTTATTCTGGAACTAAAAGTAATTCACACCAGGACTCAACTTCCCCCATACTCCCAGTGAAGCAGACACCGATAAACGCAGGTTCACCAGGCTTTGTACAACAAAAAGCAACAAGTACAAACATTAAAAATATAAATACAGACCAAAATATGGTTTATCACCTAAATCTTTAAATTTTTCACGCCTGTTTTAAAACCTATCTCCCATCTGTTAGGACCGTCATGAAGGAAGTAAAATATCCCCTTATATCAACACTATTTTATTTTTTTTTATATTTAAAAAAAAATTTTTGTTGTATGTGCATTCACCAGTTTCAACTTAGTAGGCTAATACCGACGTGCACTATCTAACTGGAGCTTGAATTACTTTCAAACCGCGTTAGGTTTTGACGCAAGGGGCATCTTCCTTCCTTTATGAGGGCTGGTGGGTAGTTTTGAAAACAAGGGTGAAAAATTGAAAGATATAAATGATTTTAAATCGGATTTTGGTCGGTATTAGTGTGTTTAATGGCTAGTGAAATGGTTCATGTTTATTGTAAAAAGCTTTGTTAAGGACCTCTGGTATGAAAGGCCGAAATATTGGCGAGTTTGGTGTCATTGCTACAATGACAACAAACAATGGGCAAGTCTTTCCATATGCGTACGATTTTCAATGCTCATTCTTTTCTACTGAAAAATATTTAAAAGTAGAGTTATTATAAAATACCAAGTGTATAATACTTGAAATTCAATCCAACAGGTTCAAGATGCAATCAGACGGCAAATTCCATCCAAAATATACTTTATTGGTTGTGCCTAGAAATTTTTTGCCACGTCCATGGCCTTCGGCAACAAATGTCTCGGTACCAAAGGAAACAGCGCTAACGAGAAGACTCCGTCGAATGACAAAGGAGATTTTCGAGAACAAAGCCAAAAATAAACAATTGTCCTTTGTTGCTAATCTGTGCAATGATACTAACGCAGCTGGATTAAAATTTGTTTGGTTATCCGTTGTTATGGTGTGTGTATCTCTCACTATCTACCAGTCTTACGACAGAATTGAACTGTTCTTGAAGCTTCCCGTTTCAGTAGATGTTCGCTTTGCGGAAAACGAACTTGTTCAGTTTCCTCAAACTACTTTGTGTAATCAAGAAACGGATGAAATGATGACTCTTTACGATTCAAACTCTACTAATGATATCGAAAACATTGAAAGATGTTTTCACCCAATGGCGGCAATGCTTTCTTACCCTGGCATGAACGTCAGCCATTTGTGGTCTATTACCAACGCATTATCAATGATCAACCAAACCTTTATGCTACCGGTAAGTTAAATGAATTGCAGTGAAGCAGAGACTGCAGGGACTGCAACGAAAGCCAAGTGTGACGTATTTTTTTTCTTGTTGATGTCCGCACATTGGCTTTCATTGCAGTTCCTGGATGCTCTTACTTATTTTCTAATTTGCAGCTTGTTTGCAGTCATAACTGGAAACAACTGGGTCTGAAAAAGTGGGTCCCGAGTTTCGAAGTTTGCAGAAAATCTTAGAAAAATTAACTTTCTCATGGTGAAGTCAGTATTACCATATGTTACAGAAATTGTACGTGTGACATTGTCACTACACCAAACAAAATTGAAAGTTCCCTAAATTTTGAAATTAGTACCGAACCACTCTTTCGTTCAGAAAATGGGACTTTGGATGCTGAAATGTTGTGGTCCCTGTTTTTACTTTAAAAAAAAACCTGGGACGATCGCTTTGTAGTATTTTGTATGATTACAACAGAAATAAAAAGAAAATATGGGGAAACATTCGGATTAACATACTCTTCAATAGTCTGGTATAGTCAACTTGGGAAAGTGGGGGCAGTTTTTCTAGGAAATTCCCAGGACCTTTACATGACGCTATCGACATGAGCATTTTTCAGGGCCCACCTCTTCATGAATGCACGTGGATAAATAATGTCAGAACTGAACTCGAAATCGCCAAACTGGTGCTGTCCACCAGCTGTGTCATGTTTTTTATCGCTGTGGAAAGAAATTGAGCAGGGGGGGGGGGGGGTAACGGAGTTCTCAAGCTTCGTGGAGAGGTGACGGGCACATAAAGAATGTCCAAGCTACAGGAAAATAAAATTTAGGCCTAACAATTTTTACTTTCACCAGTCAACATTTTTACAAATTCATGTCAATGTTTGCATACTGGGTTCTTTCAAAACAAAAAAATTTTTAGCTCCACAGGAGGATTCGTCATCTTTCAAGTGATAACAGTGTTGAGCCGTTAACACTGTTTTATTTGTGTCAATATGCATTCATTAAATCAAAATTTAGCATATATCCGAAAAAGAGATTAAGAGTACATGTTTTAAATTAGTCTTGCCCTTTCCTTACACACATAGTATTTTTTCCTTGCAGTTATAGGGCTTGCGAATTGCTGTGTATTTATTTAAGTTATTTATTCGGAGTACTAGGAGCAGGAAAGATCAACAGTTTTGAGGTCATAATTTCAATTCCTCCAGTAATTCTGCTGGTGCCTAGCCATCTAGCCCCCCCCCTCCCCCCTATAACAGCAGCAAGTATAGTGACAAAATATTATTACCAGGACAGTGTAGATTATGCGAGAGGTTATCGCTTTTTAACCAACGGCTGCGATCATTAGCTCGGCTCGAGTTTGCAAAGGTCGAGGGCGTCAGCCCGAGACTTTTGCATACTCGAGCCGGGAAAATGATCGCAGCCGTTGGTTAAAAATCAATAACCATGAGATTCTAGCCAATAACTGTTTTATGCCACGGTTGGGACGTCTAGCTAACTCTTATTTTATTAAAACGTGTTTGTGTTTTGTGAAAATATCTCGATATGAATGAAGGCCATTCCATTTTAATTTATGGAGGGTGGAGTGGATGGTAGACCGACGAGTCCTTTGCGTCCGTGTGTGGGGGGAGTGTGTGGGAAGGAGACGAAGAGTCGTTTCGCCATATTTCACGCTAGCCAGCTCGCTTGTGTTTTCGAAGCTTTTCGGAGTGATAGAACTTCGATAAGAGGCCGCAGGGATAGAATGACATTCTGGGATGGTATATGTAATTCATTTTGAACGTTTGTAGTTTGAGAATTGTTTAAAAAATACGATAATAGGGTATCGGTATGAATGAAGGTCATTACATTTTAGTTTGTGGAGAGAGGGGGGGGGGGGGGAGTTAACGCAGAGTGAATAGCTTAGATATAGGCCAGACATATAAGAGTTTGCAGGGATGGGATTTCATTCCTTTTAAGAATTCGTTTTGTACGTTTTATAGCGTTACGTTTTTTGTACACTGTATTTGGTTGTTGGTGTGTGCGTTCCCCGTCGCGTGATCTGGAACTGTCAAAAGTGTGGGTTATCAGCAAAAGTGTGGTGTAACTTGATAACCCACATTTTTTGTGATGACGCACACTTCCGGTGTTGGTTAACGAAATTTAGCATGGTGTCGAATTAGCATGACGTCGCAGCCGTGGTATAAAAATCAAAAAGTGAATCAAAACCAGAGAAACCGTCCATAAGGACTAGCTTCTCGTTTTAAATGAGCCATTCGGGGTTGAACGTCCTCCATATCACTATCTTGCAGCAACGGCCATTGAAATGAAGGAAGTCTCAGTGGTAAAGTGCTGCTATTCTAAGAACAAGCGGAAACGTCCAACTCTGCACGTCCAGGGAGGGCAAATGAGAAGAAGAAAGCGGGGAAGAAAGATTCGCCTTAATCCTTTTCCACCAACTACCTGTCTTCTTGCCGTCCTTCCGAAATCTCCAAGCCAGAAACCGAGAGTGGCTAGATTGAAGATTATAATCTGACTTCCTAACTTCAAGCCAGAAATCTAGACTGGTTACATAAAAGCTTTTTGATTTCGTTTCCAAGCCTAAAACCAAGACTTGGCCAGATAGAATCTCGATCTCACTTCCTATTTCCTAGCCATAAGTCAAAACTGGATAGCTAGAAGCTTTCGGTCTTGCTTCCAAACACTAAACCAGAAAAAAAAAGACATTAGAGTTGATCGTAATCTGAGAAATATGATGAGATGAAAAAAATTGCTTGGCAGACTAGATGGGGCGAAATACTGCTGACAAAAATTGGGGAAGGTGGATTTACAGGGTTTCTCCCAAACTCCTCCTCCCCCCTCCCCCCGTAGTGCATTCTTAGCCTCTGGCCTCAGTGATCTGGAGGTTGTTGGTTCAAATCAAGCACGTTATTCCAATGGCAGTTGCAACCTGAAAATTATCAACTGATTAAAGTGAATTTCGATTTTGTGTTTCACTTATCATTAAAAGGATACCCATAAATTTGCTCCCATTTGCCACAATAAACTCAAGTCGCGAGTATTATCAATTGAACTATGTGCGATTACTGAAGAAAATTATTGTTATTTCTGTGCATCTTGCATTACTTAATTGTTTGTTTTACAGGACAGATCCTTAAAAGTGAATACGATCAGCGTTTCTTTACCAAACGGCATTTGCACAACTCTTCGATTAGGTAAGTTTCGAGCGCACTTCTTTAAAACATCCGATGTTTTTGTTGCTGTAGGTAAAGTTGTGATTTTCTTTGAGAGACGAAATTATTTCTTTTTTTATAGAAAAAAAACTTAAATTTGAAGCATCACGGCTGTCAATGAATATTGTGTTCCGGAAACCCAAGAGCAGTTGCACGATGACCCTTGTTACTGTAAGCATTGTATTTCGCATTTGTAAAAGGCTTGATTTATGTTTTAATACATTCTCTGCTGTATTCAAATCCCCGTGCTTAGTTGTTGGTACGATGCTCGCCACTCTCTCATTGGTTTATTCAGATGCAGGTGTGCTGTCTGCAATAATCGGTTGAAATAAAGCTTGTTCTCAAGCGAAACCCAGAAGTGTTTTGACAATGGGCCTTGGTTTTGAATATCCTGGCAGCCTCCCATCCGGTGCATTGAGACCTCCATCTGTAGTTATTATAGGGTATGAGGTCATAGGCCTACTCGATTTTCCCAAGCGCACCGATGGCTACGGGTGGGCTTCCGAAGCCTTGCGTCCGTGAACCAAGTCCACCTCCGAGCTACAAGTTGTTCCGCTGCCACCACGTCTTCAAGAAGGGAAAATAGATTCATTGTGTAGTTAAACCGATTTAAAGGTGAAACCAAGGGAAAACTTTTACAATAAATATACAGTTTGTACTTCATGTGGAAAATAAATAAGAATCCAACTCTCCAGTTGCAAAAATTTATAGTACAATTTTCTCTTGGCCTTATTGTTCAGGGATCGCCAGCAACTACGCCAACTTTAGGTATGCACTAACTGCATTGCCTATGGCCAATGCCTGCTCCAAGCTTCACACTAGCAACAGTCAGTAGTCTACAACTACTCCTAAGCTACACACTGACCAGAAGAACTTACTAATAACACTGCTAGTATATTCCCGCAACTACAAAGGTACTTAGCTATACTAAACCGCAAGTCTGCACTGAACCCTTTCTGACTGTGGAGCGAATCCTTCAAGTCCAAAATTCTTTCAGCACTTTACCCAAGTGCGATTTGATTGGTTAGCCTAAAAACACGCGAGTTACTGATCTTTAATATCAGAAACCAATCTAGTGTGAATCTTTCCAATTGCCACTCGTTCATTTAGGATAAATTGCTAAACAGTCACACATCTGAATTTAACGGTCATTCTGTTGTTCTGTACCAACTCTTGCAACGTTAAGAATCCGTGTGGAGTTCGACTGTTTGCGAAGGAAAACAAAAATTAACGCACTTAAAGATAATAGATCAAAGTACGTGTATGTTGGCTTATGTAACAACGTATGCCTGTAAAAGCCTACCAATGTTGACCTATGCAGGATTAAGCATCTTAGCTGTTTTTAGAGTACGATTTATGCTGTGGTCTGTTTATTGTGTTTCCATTATTGTGTTTGTGTTTTTTGTTATTGTGTTTAATTGTATTTCCTTTATAAATTTACAGCGATTTGTGTTTACTGATTTGATTCTCATTATGGGAAACGTCCCCAAATTTTGAATATTGTTTTCAATCTTCTATTACTGTTGGTAGTTCTTGATTTTAACAATGACATTTATTTATATTTGCTTAAGAGTAATATGGACAAGGGTAAGTGTGCAGCAATAATGACAATTAAATTTATGTGTCAGTCATTAAGTCAGGGAATTGAACCAGGGAATTTAGTGAATTGAACTTGGGACATCAATACATTAAACCTTACAGTCAATAAGCAGAAGAGGCGTTGGCTCATTTCTGGTGTGTTTGCTTAAACATAATACAGTATCCGGTACCAAAGTAGCCCAAAATTGGAGCTTGTCCCGTTTTCGACTGTTGCTCCCAAGCCTCAAGGTAGCTTGTTCTTTACACCTCTTAGCTTGTAACTCGGTACTACATAACTACTGCCATATGAGTTTCGACCACTGCACTGTGACTGAGGTTGGCGCTAATGACCAAGTTGTCGACGCGCCATTAAGCCTCAACCCCCCCCCACCCCTATATGAGTTAATGTCAGTACAAGAAACTGATGCCCTGCAGTTGCCTGAACGCCAGGCTTCCAAACCTCATCAAACATACACCAGGCTAAAGACAACAAGATTAGACACGGCATTAGCCATAAATAATTGACATCCGCACGCTTACTAGGAAGGCTAGTGCTGCTCTGAAACTCCCTAGCGACTAACAAATATACAGTTGTTACTGCCACTACCACAAATTCCTTCAAAGTCCACTTAGATATTGCTGTTTGGGTTTTTTGGGGGAATATTGTTAGCTTTAGCCTCTGACAATGCACCGTCCTGAACTTATTCTTTCCTATGAGAAAGATGAGCATTAGGGCGTTTTAGATGATGAGTATGTTTCTTATTGTAGGGATCAGTACACGACTTGGATGATCCCGTTGATCCACGTAATTTTTGGCCGTTGGTTTCTGGGTCAGTTAAAACTTTTGGAATTACGGTGAAGAAGGTAAGTTATCTCCTCGTCTGCTCATGCATTAGGAATACTTTTATAGTACTGTCTTGATTAACTTATGAAAATAAGCTACGGACACTTTTCCAATCGCCACTGGAGGGACACTTACATAGATGAACATATTAATTTTCAGGTGAAGTAGATCGGTTTGAGGATTGCTCACTGACAAAGCAATGGACAATTGTCATCCACTCAAAACTATTTAATTTTCAGCTTTAATTGCATGCTTTGTTCACCTAAAGCAAGACCAAACATAAACAAAGGCACCTAAATTACAATAAAATACCAAAAATGGTTACTTACAATTTTAAAAAGACACTTAAAAACGAGAGGCAGCCAGAAATGATGTCATCTAAATTTGGATAATGATGACAGGAAGGCTCTGAAACAGGTCATATCACGTTTGCATAGTGGGACAATTTTTTTGCAATTTAAAACTCTGTGTTTGTTGCTATGATGGAGTATGATTCCAGTCCAAGCCTAATTTTGTCAATTTCTTCGTCGTAGAGGATATTGGGGCTAACATTTATGAAATATGTGTTTAATTCATGATTGGAAACTGCATATTTTTTTGCAATTTTTACCTATGTTAAACGAAAGTTAAAAAGCTTACTGTGGAACGAGTACAACAGTACAAGAAACTGAAAGCCACTGCAAAACAATACAAGAAAAATAAATGCAAACAAGAGTTTTAGGAAACTAAGCAAAAAAGAACTATAGCAATAAAAAGTGCGTATAACACATTATAGCTTAATGATACGACAATCAGCAATTATGACTGTATTTCAGATGCTGTCGATCATTTTTCAGCATGGCAGGAAAAACAGTATTACTTGCAGAGAGAATCAACTCGTGCTTCAATCCGCTGCAGTGATTCTAACAGAGTTATTAATGTTCCCTTGCCTCCATGCCAAAAGTACACTAGATCGGATTGGGTCTCTTACTTGAGTCCTCTAAATGACGGCTCCCACAGCGATCATATCAGTTCCCAAGTGGTTTAATGGCAGTCACAAAACATTACTAGAATAGCTGATTTAAAAAAAAAGTTGTTTACCCTCTTGCCAATAGTTGTCTTCTTTCGTTGAAAGTGAGCTTTATGAGAATTTACCCGGGGAAGCCAAGTAGAGTGAGCAAAGCACAGCCAAATGGATATCTGCCTGGCCTCTAAACCGCGAGAACATGAGACTCAACTGTATGGCTCTGATGTCATGAAGAAAGGGGACTCGTATTGATTACCATGTTTTAGTGTGAAAAAGGTTAATTATAAAATGTGGGTAACGTCGACGTCACTCCGGGTTGCAGATTTAGTTATTTTCTCCATTTCCACTGAAAGTTAAATATTCTTATCCCTGTTGTTCGTTTAGTACAACTTTTTGAACCGGCCAAAGGATGTGTGTTTACCTCGAACAGCCTTCTGGAATTGCATGAAGAAATGCTATGTTGAACAGTGGAGGAAATTACCATGCAGGTTTGTGAATAAATACATTATTTACCACTATCAGATGAGAAACTCACTGTCTCTACGTTTTAATGTGTAGGATATCCACGAGTTGAGGGTCATTAGTTTTTAAGCTGAGATTGGCGAGACGCATGCCAGCTAGTCCATGAAGATCTCGAGGACTAAAGATGGGGGCACCGGAATTGTATCGACACGGAGTCACATTAATTCTGGGATTTTCTTAAATGCTGACCCGTGTGTGGGACCCGGAATTATAGTAACTCGGCATTCTTAATTTGCTTTAAAAGTGTCTGAAATAATCCGGAATTGTGGTAACACGCAGTTACCGTAACCTTTGATTTTTCGGAAATACGGACGCTTGCAAGGGAACCGGAAAATTACCATAACAGCCCTGCCTCGTTCGCGCTACTGTGCTCGCTGCGGCTATACATATAACATCCGAAACAGTAACTTTGTTATTGTCAAATTAGTCAAGTATTTAACAAAATCCGGGAATTAATGTGACTCCGTGTCGATACAAGTCCGCGCACCCTACAAAAGTACCCTCCGTCACCCCCCCCCCCCCATCCCCGACATACAGGTGTGGTACTGAACTGCTTCGCGGTAACCTTGATTTAAACGAGACAATTACCCAGTTTTTCCGAGCTAGGTAATTAGTTCAGGCTGAGCACTTACCAAAAAGCCAACTTATAAAAAGGGTTCATCGTTTTCTTCCAGCTAGAAGAAGACTTGAGTTAATTTTTGACAAAAGCCTATTTTTTATACCGAGGTAAAAGTCCGGTTTGAACTATCAGACGACGTACCGACGAGTATGAGCATATTGTTACTTTTTTTTATTTCATTCACCATTAAAAAAAAAATAAGTAATCCCTAATAGCCTGATAATTCAATTTCGACTCAATTCAGTCGAAATTGTGTGGGTCCATATATACATCACCTACTTTTCCATTCTGTCAAAAACGTATGGCTAATTATGAACAAATCGTTTTAAAATCAGTAACTTAGTAATCAGTAATTTAGGCTACACGTCTTTAGAATTGGATTCCATTGCGAAGATGCATTATACAGCCTAAAACATCGTTTGCAGTTTAAAACCCAAAGTCTGGGTTTCAGTGCTTCCCCCCTCGGGCTTTCTGGTAATAATAATCTGACCGACCTTGCTTCGCAACTGCGTAAATTGGCGAAACGAAACATAAAACTCGAACGGTGAACATTTTCCATTAGTTAAACATTGTGTTCATCAAACGTTCAAAGGACTGAAAGGAATTACTATGCTCATGGACCTCTGTTCCTAGAAAGAGCTAGCAGGAGGAGGAGGAGGGGGGTGGGGGGAGCTGCACTGACGCCCACACTCTGGATTTCAAACTGCAAAAAACGTTGAGAGTGTAGTCCAACCAAATGAACGAAGCATTTTGCTGCCACCTACGTCCCTCTACGATGTCTTTAGCCTGAGTAACACATAGGGATACAGAGCAAAATCGTAATGTTTGACCAGCCGTCATTTGGATGGGCTCATCGTATCAAAGCTCTCATTGCGGCATTTTACTCGCCTAACGAAGACCTTTCAAATAAGGTATTCCTTTACCCCCCATTGCATTGGAAATTTCTGAGTTGGGGCCCCTGGGGCCCGCCTGGGGGGGGGGGGCGAAATGCCGGTTGTACACAAAGATACCAAACCTACATTGCCTGGGTTTCAATATCTTCTTTCAACCCACTCAAAAGTTATGAGGCTGGACTGGGACTTTTGGGTCACCGTGTATATACGGAATTTAATAAGTGACATACAGCTCAGTCGATCTGCATGCGACTGCCGGAAACTTCCCGTTGGCCAATGAAAAGTTATTCTAGGACGTATGTTCCTTCTATGTTTTGAATTTCGTGTTTTAGGTAAGCATAACTAGGGTTTAAACACAAGCGTACAACTATAGGTTTGGGTTGCCGTATAATGTGGCCATACAACATATGGTTGGCTGCTGGTTAGTGCTGTGATATCAGAATTAATGAATGCAGAAACCACCATACCAATATGTGCCTATTCACTTTTGTATTGTGTTGGTGTGTGTTGGTCGAATATTACTACGTGCGGTCGATGTGGTTTCGTTAGCACAGTTCACGCTGAATTTCAAAACCAAATAAGGTGTATTTACCAATGTCTTCTGGTTTTGAAACTGTGCATAAACTGTGCGAACAAAGACGATTCCCGAGTTTTAAAGAAAGCGACACGACATATTTAGATGTAGTACGTGTGGATGTTATCAGTTATAACTCACAGAAAAGCGTGGGTTGCAAAATTAACCCACAACACAATGTGGCTTGACAGAACAACTAGTGCAATATCATGCTAATTCAGCAGTATACTAAAATTGTTATCGGGATGTCACCATACTGTACATTGAACTTTGTTATGTTGCTATGTCTTTCTTTAAACCCTTTGTATTGTGGGTAACAAGCATCAGCCGAAGTTCTCATTCTTTCCAGTTATTGTCTGTCTGTGGTGGTAGCTTCTAAAGGTACAATAAACTGAACCCAGCGCTTGTTCACATTGGAAGGTGGGGTCTCAAGACATAGTTTGAAGAGGACTTGAAAACCGTAGTTTACAGTCAGGTTTTAGTGTGGAAGTGTCGGGGAAAAGTCGGGACTGTGTCAGGGACCGGGCTGTGCTTTTTCCCGAGCCACTGTGAAATTGGTTTGTAACCGCCTTTCGGCACGTATCATTACTGCCTTTCGTAAAGGCGGCTACGTGTATTATTTTCTTGATGGCTTGCTTTCGATATGTTGTTGTATTATATTCATCGATCTGTCTCATTTACCACTCTTGTATTGCTCTTTAGGTTTCCATTTCAACCAGAGAGTGTTGACTTGCCGTTATGCGTAACATCTAAGAACACGTATTTGACGTACATGAAAGCAACGGACGTCTTCTCTTTGCATCCAGCAGGAGATTGCAAATGTGGCAGATGTTGTCAACAAACTGTATTTGATTTTATTCCGTCCATTTTGGGATTTTCTCACAACCAAACCTTCTTGACCCTTTTTCTTAATTCTAACAGTATACTGACTGTCACAGAACACTATGCTTACGCTATAATTTCCCTTTTGTGCGATATTGGAGGAAATCTTGGATTTTATCTCGGACTTTCCCTCTTGTCTTTGTTTGAAATTAAATTTCACGTCGTGACATTATCCTTCAAGAAGAAGAAAATAAGCAAGTTTTCAGCCAATGATCCCCTTTATCGACAAGTGCTTCGCGTTTATGAATCGACAAAATCAAGCAAAAATGAGCTCTTTGACCAATTTGGTATTTCACTGGTAAATAAACAAAAGAGCTTATTTGGAAAAATACTCTACTCCCTTCTGATTTTACTGAATGGTGTCTTATGCGTCTACGTCCTGTACATTCGTACCAGTTACTATTTCTCTCGACCTACGATGAGTAGAATGGAAATTGCCCAAAATGCTTCTCACCTTCTGCCAACCATGACATTCTGCTACGATGGAGTACTTATGACCAACAGAAAAATATACTTGGCAAGAAGAAACCCTCATAACAAAAATCCATGCGATATTCAACCTCTCGATATGCTATCAAAGTGGAATTTATCTTCAATATGGAAATTTTCCCGTTTTGATCCATCAGTAACTCCTTCAGTAAGTTTTATTTTCTATTAGTGTGATCAAGAGG
>JAHWFP010059574.1:17371-66069 GCA_023313725.1 Lithobius niger | reverse complement strand
AAAAAAAAAAAGATTTCGTTAACGACAAACTTTAGCTTCATTTAAAATAGTCTCGACACCGTGTTGCATAGATTAATAGGCCTACTCTCGAATCCAATTTTCCGTTAGCTGCTACTTACGAAATTAAAACGGCTTGTAAAAAAAAAGGCCTAAATTCTGAAATTAAGCCTAAAATCACGCTGCCACGGCGGCAACGTCAAGTCTCCACACCGTGTTGCATAAATGAATAAGTCTACGGTCGAAGCCAATTCTCCGTTAGCTGCTACTTACGAAATTAAACGGCAGGTAAAAGTTAGGCCTAAGACCTAACAATTACGCCTAAAATCTCAAATAGGCGTAAAAAATTAACACATTTTTAGCCGGTAATTGTGATGGTTACTATTTTTAGATTGTATAATATAGGTCGCTGTGGCAGTGTGTGATAGCGGTACGCGCCTCAACATTTTCGAAAGTGGTGGAAGTGTACAGAAAATCGGTTGCGACTATTCGCTGCAGCCGCTCGTGTCTTCTGAAAACTAAAGTTTCTAGCTTATTCAACCAAAATTCAAACTACCGTGTTAGGGTTAATCGGGTATACCACCAGCGGACGTCTTTACCGTCCATAATTTATTCAAGATGACGCGACCATCATAGTACTGCGTGCTAAAAATATGTCTGTGCAATTATCAGGCGCAATGTTTGGACACGTGCTTACACGCAGTAAGAAGAACATAAAACAAACCTAAACCTCATGACGTGCAATGAGTAACTGAGGGTTTGGGTTCCCGGGAGCAAGTAAAAGCAGGAGGTATACCTCGAGATAGATGATGTGCTTGTGAACTCATCCCCCTAACATCCCAAAACAATCGCCTCCTCCCTCCTCCTCATGTTTTCCAATGAGGCCCGAAGGTCCATTCCAATGTTGATGGACTATTTGGCCTGCCGGTTCGTTCAGTCTTAGTACTAACATAAACAGGTAGATGCCGTCAATGATCACTCTGTTCAGGGCTACGTTCCATTAAAAGTCGTGCCATCAACTGCCCCGTGTTACCCCCAGGGGTTTATGTGGGAGGGGGGGGGATGTATACACACTAGTGCTTGTTCTTTCCCCCCAGAGGAATTTGCTCCCCAACCACTCTATCCACAGGGATCGAATCTACACTCCCAGAACATATGAGATAAGACATGGGATCTTCTTCGGCGTGCGTTTTAAGGCATTCGAAAAAGCAGAACATCGAAATCTCTCAACCGAGAAAATATCAAGGGGTCATAAAATCATTTTTTCCCCCCTTCTTTGGTATAAGCTATTAACAAGGCTTATAAAAAATACCCCCCCCCCCCCCCAAGAATTTTAAGTCGTAGGGACATCCATACAGGTTAAACAGGTGCAACTCAAGCCAAACAAATTACAGTCGATCGAAAACCGGTAATAGTTTACTGGAGATAATTTCGAACCGATGGGGAGGATGGCGATTACCGGTAAGACTAAAATGTTGAAAAGCTATAAAAAGCAAACGTGCTAACATAACGTCCCCCGCTCTACATCTCTCAACCCCCCCCCCTCCACCCCCCCAAAAAAAACACCTCTGAAAAACGACAAACAAACATTTTTAAAAAATGTCTTGACTTCTTAGACATTCCCAAAATTAATTCTTGTGTATGCTATAGACTAGATAGGCTGTGGTCTCCTCCCTATTTTCCAGTGCGGTTGAGGTTTCTGGTATTTACGATGCTCATCTTTGAAAGTTGGACAGTAATCGTCCACACCTTCACCAGAATGTATATGTTGTGGTATTCAACAGAACTTTTTTTAAACAGCAGGCTTCTCCTTGCCCTAAAAATAAAATTATAAAGGTATCTCTGTGGCAACAACTTTGTAACATAAAACCAAAGTCGACATCGGTGGCGGAAGATGAGAACAGCCTAATTATTAAACAGTTACATTTTTCTAACATTAAAATTTATAATCCAAAATTGCAATTATTTGCAATTTTTATTTTTGACAGGATCATTAAAGAATTTATGTGGACTCATTTCGATTATTCGGCCGAGATGACATGAGTCGGTTTCGAATCGATGTACTGGAACTCACCGGAATAGTTATCCTTCCTCCTCTTCATTTTTCTCATTATCCTTCAGATGCTAAACGGCTGTGATTTGGAATCCAATCACTACAATAGCACTAATGTCACACCACCTATCCAACCTCCTAATTGTTTTTCTACCGATGCTAAATTGACGTGACTTGGATTCGAATTAGTATACTGGAAATCACTTCACTATCTCTCTTAACATTACTTCTGAGCATTAGACTTTCCAGTGTTTCTTAACATTTAGAGATCGGCCGATAGGAGTTTTTACTTTTTACCGATCCGATCCAATACCACGAAGGGTAAACCGATGAGATCCAACCGATACGATGCCGATACCGATAACAAAAAAATTTTAAAAAACAAGACCACACATTTTATTTCCATACAAATGCAACTTCAGTTTCTGGTTTTGTAAGGGTTCCAACTACCGAGTTTATCCAAAAAGTTATTTGCAGCTATAACAGCATTTTTACTCTTATTACTACTTAATGGCTTCAGTACATTCATCTTCGAGTTAGATTTTAAGTTGGTCGTTGTGAAACTTAGAGCGTCAGAACCGTCACGTGTTTCATTTTCATTACAAACTCGGGCTTTACTTTTGACACTTGGTGTCAGCTTTGCGGGGAAAATGGATGCGTTTCTTGGCGAAACGAATATTACAGTGGTCCGATATCGATATGGCAAAATTACCAATAAATACCGATTATACCAATACCGATATCGGACTACCTCGATTGACATTATAAATTATATAATTCGTAGATTTCATCTTTGCCAAGATTCCGACTTTCCATCATTCCGTTTCGCACCAGTCTCTCAAACTGAGCACCATGGTCTACAGGACGATCGTTCTTTATTTATTTTCCTTCTTTTTTTTTTTTCCTCCCACTAAAATATCCCAACCGAACAAGATCGTTGATGTCCTCATATTTGGGTTGTGGGATCCTCCGGCTCCCAAGTACTCGTGCGGCCGGCGCGAGCGATCACCCCCGGAAGATTTCCTTTGATTCAATTGAAAAGGCATCGTGCTTGCCCTGACAGCGGCCGCTTAATTTGGTTGGCCGACTAAAGGGGGATGGGTGGGAGAGTTGGGAAGTGGAAGTAGTGGGAGGTGGGGGTTAGACATTGGAAGTTCTTGGTGATGGGATTTGAAAGTGGGAGGTTGGGGAAGTTGGGGGGGGGGGAGGGGGAGAGAAGATGCTTGTTCAGGGTGCGGTGCTCTAGCTCGCGAATGCCGCCGACCCTGCACAAAATGAATAATGCAACATCAGCCTTCTACTGTGGGTTCCCCCGCGAGAGATAATTTCACCTCCTCTTTCCCGATCACCCCTCTTTCTATCTCACCTTTTCTTCTTCTTTTCCTTCTTTCCTTTCCCCTCCCTCCCTCCCTCCCCCGCACTCTCTTTGGGTGATGCGAGGCCCCAGGTAGCAGCGTTCTTTCTTAATGGCCAGTCAGCCTTCCGCTACCATTCCAAATGTCCATTTGGATTGTGGACGCAAGCCGTAGAATTGAACCACTCGAACGGAATTTCGATAGGCGCTTTGTTACGAAAGGAGGCTGTCAACTCGATTTTACAACGGCACCTTTCGTGTTAATTTTCGATAAAATCCTAATTTGATTAGGGAGTTTATCCTTCACGACAAGAAATTTTTTTTTCTGGCACATTACGCTGTTCACGCTTTTTTTTTTAACGTTAAAATTAATACAAACCATAGAACCGGAAATTATATTAAAAAGCGGTAAGATTAGGGCCCCCGCGCACTGGGCGACCCGGTTGTGCGGCCAGTGGTCGTCGCTGCCAAAAAAACACGGCGACATGCAGCGCGGCCACGTCCGTTTTTCATTGATAATTCTCGAACACGTGGTGAAAAATGAATACGGAGCAAGTATGGTCGCCCTGTGGCTACCTGCACGCCGCTCGGGATTCCAGTGGCCGCTGCGACTGACTGGCCGCGGCCCTATGTAAACCTTTTTCATGGAATTCCACACATTTCATTGAGGTAACGCGACTGTGATTCGAACCAGTTGAACTCTTTTACAACGTAGACGCCCTTGCTGACTGAACCACCTGTCCAAGGCATGTTAATGCTATTGTTAAGTAGAAATCTTGTTATTTTTACAGAATGAATTTTCGCTGTTGTGGTATTGTGTTTTTTTGACTCCTGTGTGATAGGTGATATGTACTATGGACCACTGCACTGTGACTGAGGTTGGCGCTAATGACCAAGCTGTCGACCCCCCCCCCCCCTCATTACTTATGCGGACAATTCAACAGTCAGCAGTAACTGGTTTCAATAGGTAGCAGTGGGAATCTCAGTGATCTGGCAACACACACACACAAACAAACAAATATTACGATATTAGTTACATAGATTGAACATTTCCCATTTTTCATCTCTCCCTCCCCCACCACCACCACCACCACCAACATTGTGCGATTTTCGCAACATCTCCTTCTTGCACCCAACGGGTCGTCACTTCCAAACTTGGTTTGGCGGTGGAATGGATCCTTGACCTTCAGGGCACGCATTTCATTGTCTTTAGTGATTCCATGAGTGCCCTGGAGTCCTTGGCGAATTACAATCCTCGGAACCCCTTGACACAACGTGTCCAAGCTTTGCTTTCCCGCTTGCCTGGCCAGCGGAAAACCGTGCTTTTCTGCTGGATCCCGGGCCATGTTGGGATAGCAGGGAATGAACAAGCTGATTCTGCTGCGAAAGGGGCCCTTTCTGGCCCTCTCGGTAGGGATCTCAGCCTTGTTCCCTCAGATGCCTTTCCAACTCTGCGTCTGAGGTTACACGCTTTTTGGCAAACCTTGTGGGACAGACAGGACGGTGATAAGTTACGGGCCATTAAAGGCACTGTCGAGGAGTGGCACTCGGCGTGTCGCCGCAGTCGCCGTGAGGAGGTTGTGTTGGCCCGTTTGCGAATTGGTCACACCCGACTTACTCACTGTTTCCTTTTGCGGGGGGTTGACCCTCCTGAATGCTCTTGGTGTCGACGGCCACTTACGGTCCGGCACTTACTTGTTGATTGTCGCCATCTTGATGGTGTTCGTCGTCGGTTCCATCTTCCGCATGACATTGCGCGTCAGTTGGGCGATAGGTCTGTCCTCCTGTCCGGTGTTTTTCAATTTTTGCAGGAGGTACAGATGTATGACAAGATTTAGATTAGGGGTTTGAATAACATCTCTGTAATGTGTGGTGCAGTGGCAACCCGGACCACTGCACTGTGACTGAGGTTGGCGCTAATGACCAAGTTGTCGACGCGCCATTAAGCCTCAATCCCCCCCCCCCACTTCCAAACTGCATTTGGTGGTCGAACTTCCCAATTGTGTTTGTGGTTTTGCCCTGCAGCACGTTGGTTCTTGTTTTCTTCGTTAAATTATTTTTATTCTGGGTTTGCCTGAAATTGTCATGACTTTTCAGTGTATTCCGTTTTACGACGCCACGAAGCTTTTCTACTGCATTTGGTAACGGGGGGGAGGGGGGGGGGGGGGGTGAGGAATTGTGCCCGAAACGTCGTGTTACTTTTAGACTTTTTTTTATTATAACTTTTACAGAAAAAAAACGTGACGTCATGAGTCACTTGTTTCAGAACGTACTTGCTGGGCGTATCGATGAACAAAATGGCATCCAATTTGCACTTCGAACGAGTCAGCGCTGAAACCCCGCTTACGAACTACTTTGAGGAGGTGGGGACTTCAGCGCTGAGTTGTTCGATGAGTGTGTGAACGCGCCCAATGTTACGAAAGAAATGTTTTTGCTCACCATCGTATGTTCACCATGACGTTTCCGTTAATATGGCGTTGTCAAGGGTGTTGCTAAGCAGTTTTAAGTTAAATACCGAGGCGGTAAATACATTTATTTCTTAAAGTCCAGTGACTTGTTACCTTCTTTTGGATTAGCGGGGATACTGTCTGTGTGACGATCCAAGAGAGGAAAAGCTGCAGGTCCGCCATCTTTAATCGGTGGAATCAGCAGAAAAACCGCATCGAGGAGCCGAGTAGTCCGGTGCTGCAGCACTGCACGTTTAAGAACAACTTTGGTGAGCTGTGTTCATCGTTTCAGCTTGAATTGCAGTACGTCAGGAGAGACAATTGTGTGGTTGAGAACGACGTTCAAGGCCATCTGGGAGACTTAGTTTTTTCTGGGGTAGATGTCCTTGATGATTTAGCTTTTACTGATGCAGTTTGCCAATGCCCGTTTAAGATGTTATAATGGTTAAATCACTTTTTTTGCCAGCATTATTGAAGCAATATTTTGCTTGTTATACTGATTAATACAGGCACATCCGTTCACATTGGCGGCCGCTTGCTCTTTTTCTTTGCTACCGTGCCAAGAATGAACTTGCTTGCCGTGTTTCACTGCTACTGCCTTTAGTTAATTTGAACCGTTTTTATTGGCTGTTTCCTCATTGTTCAATTAATTTGAGGATTTTCATTGGCTGTCTCAAATGCTTAGGTGCCGTCATCAGTAGAATAAAAATATGTCGGAAACTGTTATGGGACAAAATTGTTTTTTTTTTTTTCGTTTTCAGCATTTGTATTTGCAGATTTTTATTCTGCTGCTGACAGCACCCACCCAGTACGACCGTATAGGAGCGGCAGTATTTATTTGCTGGGCTAAAAATAGTATCTCTTTTGGTAATCGTAAACTTATTACTATGTATTACTTTACTATAAACATACTATAAAAATGGTAATAGTAAAAAAAAAACATTTGAACAGAATTTTGAATAAGCATTTGAGTTATTAAGTTAATTTGGTTATGGTCCGTCATGGTCACGTCGGTCCATCATAATAGACAGACCATGATTTAGTGGATAGCGTTTATAGTTAAGAATTTCAGCATCCGACATTACCCGTGGAAGACACTACTTGTCGACACTATGCCTGACATAGGTTGCGTCGCTTTGACACCTCTGGGAGTTCAAAACGCGCCTTGAAGGGAGGCTACTACACTTGCGAACGCAACATAACATTTCCAACCAGTAGCGTGCACAGACATCTGAGAGGGCAGGGGCAACTTTCTGAAACAGGGCACGCTAAGGCATTATTTTTCTGGGGCTTTTTTTTGCTTGTCACTCATTTTTTTTACCATTTTTGGCCCCTTTCTTGGGCTTCCTGGCTTTCTTTTTGCCCTTTTTAGGGTATTTTAGGGTTCCCTCGCTGCGACCAGCATTTTTCTGTGCACAAAAGCAAAAAATAGGGCATGTTTTTTCATCAAAAAGGGCATGTTCCCCACCCCCGTGCGCGCCACTGTTTCCAACACTGCCCAATCGGGGCATTGGGAACACGGCGTTCCAGAACAATAGCAACCAATGACTTCAAAAGGCTCAATACCAGGTCGAGTGTCTTTCCCTACTTTTACTGCTGTGAACACGATGCACTACACCATCGTGTGTCATCCTTTTTCCAGTGATCGGGCGCCGCCAAGAGGATGAACGGATGTCCTGGCATGGATGTCCGACCCAGCCTTTCGAAATGATTCCAAAGAGCAAAATAAAGTCACGTGAAGGGAAATCGTTGAACTTTCCGTGAAAATAGGATACCATCTTCCTCGAAATGCTGGTCTTTTTAATCATCTTGAAATCGTAAGATAACGAGCCACGATTTGCATCGCCATTACGACTAAGACTTCTCAAAATTCACATTCATCATTTTGGGGAAACGAAAACTCTTATAACCTTATGTTGAGCGAATGAGCTATTTTCCTAAATTCAGTTATTAGCTTTAATTCAGTCCGAGTTTTACCGTTTTTTTTTTTGAAAATAGATCCGGCTATTAGTTCCATAATAATTGGCCACCTTAGGGCGCATTTGCGGAGGGACTCGCCTTTACATTCTCGCAGCTAGAATTTAATCGCAATGGCAACGTTGTCGTTGCCATGGCAACAACACTACCTGGATTAGCTAAAGCCGACATCGTTTGAGTAAATGCTTTAAGTCTTATAATCCGTGACAATACGACAAAGAATTTTTCCCATCTAAATTTTTCCAGTCACTTCTGAACACACATTATTAACT
The DNA here is from genome assembly GCA_023313725.1 of Lithobius niger. Classification (NCBI taxonomy): domain Eukaryota; kingdom Metazoa; phylum Arthropoda; class Chilopoda; order Lithobiomorpha; family Lithobiidae; genus Lithobius; species Lithobius niger. Next base: position 57,969 of record JAHWFP010059574.1, on the reverse strand, counting down.
GTTTTCGTTGCGAGGCGGCAGAGCTAAAACCGACGCCATGTTGGAATTTCAGATGATTTTTAGCTTCCAGCTGCGAGAATGCAAACGCGAGTCGTTGCGTAAATCCGCCTTTACAATGGTGTTGCAACTACGGACGAGCGATGACACATGGGGTAATACTATCATGAGTCATGACACACCTCCTTTATGCCGCTCCTGGTACAGTACAAATGCACCATAACATCTCTGTGATGTGTGGCGCAGTGACAACCTGGACCACCGCAATGCGACTGAGGTTGGCGCTAACGACATCGTTGTCGACGCGCCATTAAGCCGCCACCCACCCCTCCTCAATAACCGCCTCCATCTTTGTCATGGCTACAAAACTATACAGAAGATATAGTTAGTCTTTCATCCCATCTAATAACGCCGGCTTTTCTTCATATCATTAACGCCTAGCTACCACAACGTAAGCAAAGTCTTCACAAAATTCTTAGCTTAAGTTGCTGACGTCAGTAGACGGCCACATTTAGCTCGCATTTCTTTATTTCTTTTCTTCCTTTAGCTTGATCCCTTCTGGTTTTATAAAGCGTGCTATTTTATTGGTTCCGGCGACGGTCGTTGCCAGGCTAAATCCTTCGCCCCCCCCCCCCCCTTCTCGGCTCTCCCCCTCCGCCATCTAGTTTGTCTTGAGGCTGCTCCAAGCCAAGCGAATGAAATATCGTAAGGCGGTGTTGCACCGACTTGTCATTTTGGAGCTCGAAAAGAACTTCCCCCGCCCTTTTGAATATAAAGCCTGGAAAATACGCGTCGACTCATAGTTCCCAACTACGATATCAATCAGGGGATTAAGTCTAAACCCCCGTAATTGTGGCTCGTCGATAGCCCGAACGCTGCTTTTAAATCTTTGCTTCGCCAAGCGTCGCGAGGGGGGCGTGACCCCACTCCCGTTACCACGAATACGCTGGGTCTGTGGATGCCAACCGTCATGCGTTGTAAAAAGAAGAGCGTTTCGTAGAGCCAGCTGCATTAGATGTTGCAAGGCGGGATTAGGGTGTTCTTGTAATGAGGGCGTCTTCTGTGGAATTATGAATGTCTTCGTGTTGTTTTAACGGGGGTGAGGGGGGGGGGGGAGGGGCAGAACTTTTTTTGAAGCAGCTATGTCATCGAATGCTGGTTATGTAAACGAATAGTTAGGAGGAGAATACCACCTTTCAAAAAATATCGATGGCTTAAATTCTGCGAGTCCGTTTCTTTTTTGGGAAGCCTGAAGCACCTTTCGCCGTCGTCTGTTCTTCCATCCATCTGTGCGCGTGAAATAACTCCAGAACGGATGACCGGACTTCGTTGAATTTGGTACATTACAAATCTAACTTCGCCTAAGTTTATTGAGCAAATTCAAATGTCATCTAAACCGGGCCGAAATTAAAGGGCTAACAATGGGTTTTAACTGAATAGCGGCTGGGAAGTTGAAAATGTTTCTACCCAAGAAGTAACATTACCGGAGAAAAATATTCCTCAAGTTAATTCCACTCACTGATAGTTCGGTGATATTAATAAATGCCTACCTCACCAATATTAAGTTACAGTTGTGTATATTTTTTGTTTGGGAAGATGTTGAAGCTTTGTCAGCTGACGAGACAGGGAATTTTATGGCTGAACTGGGCTGCATGTTCTAATTCGATTTCTTGAACTTTTCAAACCGATTTTAAGGTATAAATAATATTATTTCTTAATTGCAAGTAGGCCTAAGTTAAATATTTTATTTACTCCCAACCCCGCTCAGTGCGATGGGTTTACATAGCCATTTCCATCGGCACTTACAGATGCCATTCAACCTCTTCCGATATTACAGTTTATAAAATCTGATTCTAAATAAATCATGTCTTTGTTAGTCCTTGCCCCCCCCCCCGCCTCCCCATTTCCGTTTCCATATTGACTTCATGATGAATGGACATGGGAGTAAGCTAACCAAAAAATAATCTGCATTTGGTGATTTTTCTGTGCTCGCTAACATCGGAAATTAAATTACAAAAGCAGAAACCTTTAGAGTGTTGCTTCTTTGAGGATTTCAAAGCCCATCACGATGGAAGGTGTTGCTACACTGAGGAGTTCGGAAGAGAAGACCACCATGGTACAAGAGGTTGCTGCTCTGAGGACTTCAGAGAAGACCATCACGAAACAATAAGTTGCTACTGTGAGGAGTTACGAAGAGAAGACCAACACGATACAAGAGGTTGCTACACTGAGGAGTTCAGAAGAGAAGCCCATCACAATAGAAGAGGTTGTTGTGCTAAGGAGTTCAGAAGGAGTTCAGAAATAAAACCCGCCACGATTCAAGAGGTTGCTACTCTGAGGAGTTCAAAAGAGAAGACCACCACAATACGAGAGGTGGGGGAAGGGAGGAATTATGGCGCGTCGACAGCTAGGTCATTAGCGCTAACATCAGTCACAGTGAAGTGTCATAGAAGAGGTTGCTGCGCTAAGGAGTTCAGTAGTAAAGTTTGTTACGAAACAGAAGCGTTGAGAAGCGATCATGCCCTCCCGAAACTGAATAGGAGGAGGGGATGCCCTGTATTCAAACACAGTATACAAATAGGGCACTCGCAGTACCTTGAGCCACGGACGGCGCCACTGTCTGCTATGGTCGTAAACCTGGCACGCTATTGGAAAATGCAAGAATCTTCGGTTGGAAATTATGCCACATTTTTGTGGTTAAACAGGACGGAAAGACAAATGGGCTCGAGAAGGTTTAAATAAATACGGATGGAGACCTATTTAAGTTACCTTTTGGACTTAAATGTCGGACTGCCTGAGCGGGGAATTGAACCCACGAACTTTGAAACCAAATGCCGAGATCCTACCACTGAGCCAGACTGTCACGGCCAAAGGGGATACTAAAGACGCACATATATACATACACTTTTCCAATCGCCACTAGAGGAATAATTGCTTGTGCGCCACACTCCAGTGAAACATAAAGGAAAACAAAATAAAGCGTTAAATTAGGGCTTAAACATGGCGGAAAGCCAAATGGCTCGAGAAGGGTAAAATTAATTGAGAAAGTTTACGTTTATATGTATGAGTTTCCGTGGTAATTGCTACGTATGGGCGTTTCCTTTTGGTCGTGTCAGTATGACTGAGTTACTATGGCCGAGTAACTATGGCTCAGCGGTAGGACCTCGGCCTTTGGTTTCAAAAGTCTTGGGTTCGATTCCCCGCTGAGGCTGTCTGACATATATGTCCAAAAGGCAACGTAACTAGGTTACATCTGTATATAGTTATTTCTTGTGAGCCTTTGGCTTTCCCGTCTTTAATAATTTAATAAGTATGGCTGAGTAAGAGGACCTCTGCATTTGGTTTCAAAGGTCATGGGTAATTCAATTCCCCGCTCAGTCAGACCGACATTTAAGTCCAAAAGGTAACGTAGATAGGTTTGCATCCGTATTTATTTAACATTTTTGTGTGGTCCTTTCAAATTATACAAAGCCATTAGTAAGACTCTTTATTTAATGCCCTTTTCGGCGAAGGAAAGCCCAGCTGAAACAATACGCAACAATGTAAAAACCCATTGTTGCCGGGAAAGCCCGCACTTTCATCTGAAGGCGGGAAAAGTGCGGGCATTCCCTAGGGAATGCCCGGGGTTTGAAAAACAGCTTATTTTAACAAAACAAAACAAAAAACACGTTTGAAGTAGCAAAGCACTACATTACAACGCCGTTACATTTACAAAAGATTACGTAATGATTTTAAAATGGTTACAGTTTTTAATAACCAAATGTTTGACCAGGTTTTCATTTGTAACACTCCGGCCTGATACATTTGCTACGACGTTCAAAATACCGATGATATTTGCTTGCATACCACGGCTCCTTTTTTGTACTGTTGTAAGGATTTCAAGTTACGGTGGAAAGTTGTTTGCACAATGAGCTGCTCTTCAACGTTGGGTCGATACAAAGTTGTTGCTGACACGAATGTTGTGATTGCTTAAGTAGCGATCCAACTTAGCAATTGGCATCTGTTGCAACATTTTTGACGATGTTGCCCGGAACATTTTTACCCACGGGGCGGTTGTAATACAAAATGTTATTACTGTATTTCTTTTGGGGCAAAAATACACAACCTCAGTATTTGCATGTTCGGGCCAATAATTTTGATACAGTCTGTGCACGTTGCCAGGACAACGAGAAGGATTGTCGGGAAGAGCAAATGCTTTGACTCTCTTTGGTTGCACTTTTATACGTTTTAAATAAATAAGCACAAATTCCTGTAAATTACATGAAGGAAAGAGGAAAACAAGCCAAACAGTAAAAATAGTACACTAGAATTAACGTAGTACAGTAAGCCACCTTTGGAGTGGCATGACCCGGATTCAAACTAGCAACCCAATTCGTCCCTAGATCTCTGACATAGCTGTTCGGCTTGTTTTCTTCTTTCCTTTTATATGTTTTAACCCACGTTGATTTATTTTTGAAACGTTTAATATGTATTCAAGGTATTCTCGCCCATTTTCATTTGACCTGCCAAAAGATTGTTGTCTTTGTGTTAAAGTTCTGTCCTCATTTTTACCACGCAACGCACAAACATGCATATCAAAAAGCACAAACACGGAATACGATAAGGCATTTTGATCATCAGTAGCCTACCAAGAATTTTAGTTTCCCGCAACACGTTCAACTATTTTCGAATCTTTACCAATAATGCAAAACAATGGCCCGTTATTTTAAGAACGTAACAATACCACGTTCTTTCAAAGCATAGAACGTCTGCCAACAATAGCCGACAATGGGAACGAGCTCTTCGCCGTAATGGGCATTAAGTCGGATAATGACTGAAAACCTTGTGCATTCCTAAACAATGGCCCTCGGGACGCTGCGCGCCCTCGGGCATTGTTTAGGAATGCCCGCGGTTTTCGGTCATTATCCTTTACAGAATCACAGAATATGACCACTGGGGAACAAGCCATAAAAAGAATGTGAAAATGGTATGAAAAGAGTTTTACTTCTGACGCACACTTCAAGTATATAAAATTCCATAAATAACCTTAAGAATAGTATTTTTGTGAAAATGTTGTACTGAAAATTAGAATAAACACACCTCTAGGTTAGGATTTCGCTCATTTTCCAATTAAAAAAAGGTAGTTTGGTTTAAAAAAAAAACCAGGAGGAACAAAAACAAAACGTTGAAAAACAAACTGTTACTTTAATAGACACGAAAGCTCAAAAACATGCAGACATAGAATAGTTGGGTGAAACGAGGTGTAAAGAATAAAACAAATGTGCTGCAATTAGACATTTTCGTCCCCCCCCCCCCTAATTCCCGTTGCTGATGGCACACTGTTTTTTTTAAAATACTATATCAAGTCTGTCGTCACAAGCGTGTATTTTTCAGTTTGTTTCGTTCGTTTTTGTTTTGCCTTTTATTTTATGTCATTTTTGTCCATGTGATACCTAATTTTCGTCGTTTTTAGATTGCTCTTATTTTGTTTGCTCCCCAATACACAGATAAAACAAAAATATATGAACCTTTCTCCATCCCACCTCAATATCTCAACTTTTCACACACAAAAAAAATGCATTAAACCATGCACAATGGCTGTTTGCCGTGACGTCACCACGAGTTAGCCAATGACGAACGAGAAGAATGGCTGTTTGGCCGTCTGATTGGACTAGCCCAGTCACGCGATATGCACGTCACAGCAAACAGCCATGGCGTGTGGTATAGTAAATATCTTTCATTACGCCTACACAGCAGTACATAGTCGAACTTATTTATTTATCGGCAGTTTCACCAAATTATTTGCCAGGTTCGTTGTTCCGAATTAGTAATGAACTTGATCGTGATCATTTTTGGAAGGCTGAATTTTAAAAAATGTGAATCTTTTGTGACATTAAAGGGTGGAACTAGTAGCAAAATCACAGTTCGGCACGTCACTAAGCTATCTCTCCCGCAATACATACGCGTTAGTAATTTAGTATGGCTGTAAAGAAAGTAAAAAAAAAAAAATCGAGTATTGAATGAAACATACTTTCGTTCGTGATAAAGGTCATCGTCTACGTTCTATAAGCGGACTCGTAATTATTAGTGAACTAAACTACGCATCATACGTTGTTTATTTTATTCATACCATGCTCCGTTTTTACACGAATCGAGTTGTAAAAGAACGACTAAGCCATCTTCATGCTATTAATGCTTCATGCTGGAATGACTTGTTCAGGAGCGAAGCCCACCATACGGAGCAGGGGTTGCTTTGAGTTGTTGCTCAGCAGGCAAGCCTGCCGCACCAGTCATATCAAGAGAAAAACCACGGCGAAAATTTAGAAATACCGGAATTCTGAATATGATCTCGGCTCCCCGTAATGACTGGAGGATTCCTGGGTTCGGTGCCATAACTACAATGAGGCAGAGGAGGCAACTGCGTCCGGCCCTACCAACTTTTTTTTCGGATGGGGGGGGGGTCATTGCCCCGAATTTAAATTGTAACCATCAAAAAGCCATTAAAAAACCATAAAAAAACATTAAAAAACCATTAAAAAAAACTTGTGTATTTTTTAAAGCTATTGCTGTACGTGCGTGAAGGTTATCTTATTTCGTATTTTAATTGTTTTATTTTTTTTTTTTTCGTTGTTTAATTGTTTTGAATGGGGGTAGGAAACCTCCGCTGGGCTCTCGTCCCGTTTGGAAAAAATTTCATTATTTTATGAAAGGAGGGCACCACTGGTATATCGCCTTGCGTGGCAAAAATCGAATATTTTTCTTTGATGAACGAGACTTCCACTGGGCTCTCGCCTAGAGTGGTCAAAAATGCAAATTTATTATGAAGGGGGGAGGGGGGGGGGCCTCTCTCCTTCGGGCCTTTATTTTGAAAGTACACCCCTGCCTGGGTTCGCATCTCCCAGCTACACCTCTTTTCTCATTCTAAACTTATAGTTAGGTTCAATATTGAGCCATCTTGACTATACGAGCAGTCATTTGATTCGGATGACGTAAGGCTCCTAGAAATTTATTTAAAAAAAAATAGCTGCATTCTTCACTGAAGTCAAATTAGTCCTAACGCTCTTGTAGAATATCGCATTTTTAGATTATTTCTAACTGATGTGCACATTTGCCTTCCTTTAGAGGTAGCGAGGAATACATACTATGTGAAGGATAGTGGCGCACCCAGGATATGCAAGAAAAAGGTTGGGGAAAAAATTAGGCTTCAAAGTTGAGGGTAGGGGGCCGAATTTTGCAAAGGGATATAGGGAGAGGGGTCTTTTAAGTCCTTCGGAGCCCCGTAAAATAAATAATTTTCCGAAAGTTAGCCTTTTTAAAACGTTTGTAAAGCTTTAAAATTTTTTTTCAATTGCAATATATGCGCATCATTTGCCTGCTTTTCCAAATTTTACCCTTAATTTCAAGTCCCCCCCCCCCCTTCATCAAAAATAAGAGACGATCAGTTAAAAGCGCGTACTGTAACTTTTTTAAGCAAGATGCTCGTATATAGCTTTGGCAACATTTACGTATGTTTGAGTGATGTACCAAAACCGTCTTGCACGTGGGGGGGGGGGGGAATCGGAAAATAAATTCATTCGCAAAATTTACATATGTTTGAACTAATGTTGCAAAACTGTACCATACAGGAACGCTAACATGAGGGAATGTTACTGTACATTTCCTCATCTTTCCTGTATGGCACAGTTTTGCAGCATTAGTTCATACGTATTGGACATTAAATTTTGAACACTTCTTTACCACACGAGCGTTAGTACCCTTCTTTTCCTTGGAGGAAAACTCCATTGTTACGATTTAGCATTGTTACGCGAGAAACTTGCCTCATTCGAACTATCTAAACCAGGCGCCACGGCTGTTTGCCGTGACGCGCGTATCACGTGACTGGTCTAGACCAATCAGACGGCAAAGATCCGCTATTCTCATTCGCCAGCGGCTAACTCACGATGACATCACGGCAAACATAGAAACGTGCTCCACCAATGCAACGTTGTTCTCTTTCAACAATGGAAAGTAACGCAGAAGCTACACGCATTGTTTGAACAAACAATGGCATCTACCAGGAACGATTAATCAGTATGCAGGTTCGGGTACAACGTTAGAAGTGTTCAAAATTCAACGTCAACGTCCAAGTCGTATCTTTCAGAGTGCTAGATATTTTTCGACAACTTTTTTTTAAGGAAATTCACTCTTAAATGAAAGAATCTCCACCTCTCGTCTCCATCTTCGTGCGCATTGTAAAAAAAAAATATATATTGGTAAGGACATCTTTACACCTCCGCTGCGATTGTGGAATCGTCCAAAAAAAATATAAAAAAACGCTCCAAAGCTGTTGGCTGTGTGCCAGCTGGAGCTAGCTCACAGCGCCGTTTGGTCGGACCACGAACGCTTACTGCGACTCGTTTTCAAATTTATGTTTTAATCTTGGTTTTGAATGCACACACTAAAGTAGGAATCCTACGCACGTTGGTTGTGGGCCGCCTTGTTTTTGTATTTGTTGTAAATGTTACCTTTTTTTTTAATTTTTCGACAAAGAAATTCTTGCTTCTTCTTTTCGATACCGTTCAAAGGCAGTATGCCAACTGATTGATTAGTTAATTATTGAAAAGGGAATCGAAGGTTGAGGGCGGGGGTGGGGAGAAGAGGGTACATTAGAAATTGTAATTGCTGTGGCTATTATCATTTTAAAAAAGAATCACTGATTGCGGAAAAATCGGTCGACTTTTCCCTGCCTGCATAGGTACATTCATTTATTTAACCTTAATATATTGGAGATTGGTTGAAGTATTTTGAAGAACCGTATAACGACCAAAATTTCACAATTTTGTCACGTTTATCGTTGCGTAGTTGAAACTAGAAACGTTAAAAAGTCGTTGAAAAATGATTATTTTCTCCCTTCAATTGTGATGAAATATCGGGTAACAGGAACGTGAATATTCAATAATATACGTTGTAAATTGGTTGAAATTTGAACAAAATGGGGGGGGGGGGGGATTGAGGCTTAATGGCGCGTCGACAACTTGGTCATTAGCGCCAACCTCAGTCACAGTGCAGTGGTCCGGGTTGCCACTGCACCACACATTACAGAGAACAAAATGGTTAAACGAAGGGCGAATTCACGTTAAATATTTACCTGTATTTTTTCGTAGATTACTGCGACAGGTTTAACCTTAATTTTACTGGAAAAAGCACTTGTGGACCGGTGTAACGTTAAATATAGACGTACCCATGCTGCATGGGTTATAACTTAATGTAGCCTAGTAGTTGGAATTACTGAAATGAGGCGGATGTGGCAGCTTGGATAATGTTCAGCTTAGTGTCTTTAGTTTCCACGGCGTTTCCAGAGTTTCCACGGCGCCGAACATTTTTCCCTCTTCATTATATTTCTTCTCATTTGCCACAAAATCCCTTTATGCCTAAAAAAAATGTCATGGTTGTTATTAAAACAGTTAGAATAAAAACAGCGAATAAATTCGAAGTATGCACTCAGTAATTCTGAATTTTCACTGTAAACCGAGGCGACTGGAAATGGTAATGATGTGTCAGGCGGCGACGAAATCAAAGCGAAAGGCACGTGATCCCCACGAACCTGGCAGACATTTTGCAGCCGAAGCAATTTCTCTCAAATTTCACTCTTTTTTACATTTTCCTCTCTAAACTAGTATATTTCCCTGAGAGTGGAAATTTTCCCCTCTTGTGGAAACCCTGTGTGAAGGTAAGAAGCAGTATTAGAGTCGTGCCGGGGTAATAACGAAAGAGAGAGTGCAATTCACGACCCACATTAGGGAGGGAAGGTAGAAAGATAACAGGAGAAAGCAGGAGATCAGCACGAAACTCTTTACTCCCAATAGCTTACTACCTGTACCCTTCGTAATTTGTGTCCAGAATTGGACTTTCCCATTCGTCCATACTTATAGCTGCCAGGCTCTAAGATGTGTTCGCCAACGAATGTGCCGTAGGATGGCCAACGGCGACACTCGGAGACGGACTGTTCAGTTGCGTCGAAAATCGCGGTCCTTCTTTCTCGGTCAACTAGGATTCGAGACTCAAGTGTTATGGTGCCACCGGTTCAGGGTTTATTTAAGATGAGTAGCAGATACTCGCCTACGGATACGGCTGCCTAACTCTGAATACGAGAGTACTATAAACTTCATGTTGCTAATGCAAAACGGCTCGTTTATATCGAACCGTTGCGAGGATTGACAGAAACTGCGTTCTAAGAACAAGAACTTTTTTTTCATTGTTGCATTCAGTTCGCAAAAACTGGCATAAATCCTTAAAAACCCGTTTTGAACTTCTGGCAACATGAATTTCTAGTCAAAATTAAGCCAAAAAAACAAACTTAGTTTTTGGTCGAGGGTGGAATAATAATATAACACTTAGACCGGGTGTAGGCGAGGAGCATGCGGACGAGGACAGGCAGTCATTATGAAAACCAATCCAAACGCAGGGAAAAATTAAAGCGACAGGTCGAGCATGTTCATTCTCGACACATTGGGGATCATACATATACATTGGGGAGCATGTATATTCTTTACACGACAGCAATGAAAAAGAGAGAGTGTGTCCATTCTATGCACAGTAGTAACGAAAAATACTAAGCTAACGTGTGTTACACCAGGCACAGCTAGTATTGGTATAATGCAATTCTGAAGTTATTATCCGCAATTACGTGGGGGAACAATTTACATTAACATGGATTGTATTAAAGACGGACAGCCAAAGGCTCAACAGGAGTTAAATAAATACAGATGCAATCCTATTTACGTTGCCTTTTGGACTTAAATGTCAACCAAAGGCCGAGGTCCTACCGCTGAGCCATACTGACTCGGCCAAAAGGAAACGTCCTTAGGCAGCATTTAACACGTGCAAATATACTTGGTTCCAAAGGTCGTGGGTTCGATTCCCCGCTCAGGCAGTCTGACATATAAGTCCAAAAGGCAACGTAAATAGGTTTGCATCTGTATTTATTTAATGGGTTGTATTGTTACGTTACATATTTTCGTAATCCGTGCAGCTACATAGTTAAAACTAGTTGTTTAAAATAACGAAGCTGATCATCTCACAATGATGCTTGTGTGTTCGGAGAATTCAGTCTGATCGAGCCTCGCCGACCGAAGGTGCACCTTATATTTGTTGGGTGATATATTACCTTGTTTGTGTTTCCTGTCCAATTAGCCAGTGGACTACTTAACATGTCGTGCCTTGTGCCCTGTTTTGCGCATGCGTATTTATTTTACATTCAGAATGTTTCTTAAGAAATAATTCACTTCGACTACAGTTTTGGATCTGTTAACACCGACTTTGGACTCCTTCATTATGCATTGTCTGTTCTGATTTTAAGGCAGCCTTTTTCCCTATTTCAAACCTTAAAGCTTGTGCTGAGTAAATTGAAAGTTTCACTTTATTATGCAAGCCTATGCATCAGTGTTTTTACATCAAATTTTTGCTGAGGTATTTAACAGTTACTTTTGTTAAGTATTTACCTTAAGCTAAACTAACCGCTTGTTAGCTGCAAGCAATTCTAGTATTTAGGAACTCATTGAATGGAGCTGATTACACGACTTTATGCCCCATCTGATTCCCGGATTCCCGTTTCGCCGAATTAAGCTCTGTTTAAAATTGGCGAAAGGGAAATGCCTGTTTCGCCGAATCAAGCCCATTTGGCTTTTCGGCCTGCTTTTCTTTAATCATTGTTTTTGTTGTTGTTGAGTTAGTTTGTTTATCACGTTATCTGGATCCACGCATTTTCTGTAGTTGAGGGTCAAGGTCAGTCAATGTCAGTGTTTTTTTTTCTTCTTTTTTTTTTCCTTTTGCAACGACTTTTGTTTTTGCACAAACGAACGGGCATACACACACCGAGACTGTCTGGGTAAAAGCCTAAAACATGATAAATTGTGGACAGGCCTGCCCAACAAATGTGAGCAGTACTCAATCCCTTGGTGATTGAGGACACCCTCGTTTGAAACAAACCCTTTCTCTTGATCCCAAATCTGAACGCCAGTCCGATTCGTTATTAAACCAAATTTTGCTGCAGTTGACTGAAATGGCGGAGGGGGGGGGGTAAGGCTTAATGGCGCGTCGACAGCATGGTCATTAGCACCAACCTCAGCAACAGTGCAGTGCAGTGCAGTGGTTGAAACGGCTGAACACGTAAAAAACACAACCAACCCAAAACAAATTGTTTTTTGTAGAGCACTAACGGACCTGCCCGGGCGTTAACCAGAATGCGTGTTCTTGGGGTGAGGGATTATCTGCACAGTAGCAAAGGTCATCCTTCTAACGATAACAATGCAGAACAATACGGACCAATGTTATTCTGTGCACTGCAGGATTTTGCCAATAACTGATCTCATGAGGATACTCAGTGGTGTGCACGGGGGGGGGGAGGGCATTGCTCCTACCTCTTTTGGGGGAAAATGTCCTTTTTGCCCTTTATGAAGATAAAACACTACACTGAAAAATGCTGGTCGCAGCGAGGAGAGAGGGCCTAGAGCCCTAAAGGAGCAAAAAGAAGCTAGGAAGCCCAAGAAAAGGGCCAAAAAAGGTTTAAAAGTGAGTGACAAGCAATAAAAAAAGCACCCCAGAAAAAAAAAAGCCTCATCGTGCCCTTTCACTGAAAGTTGCCCCTGCCCTCCCGGATGTCTGTGCACGCTACTGAGGATACCCTCAGCCACCGCGCAAACATTCGCCAACGATATGCCCGTGTTTGAGAATTCGATCCAAGTATACCTACAATGAAAACAGCTAGAAATAGGAAGCACTTGTGCTCATTCTTCAAGGTCGCTTCGCAGCAACTTAATAGCAATAGACCACGCAACAACAATGCAAGAATTGTTCAATGTGTCATTCCAGACTAAACGAACTTACGAATGTTCCACAAAGTCCCATTTAAACGTTCTACTGCGCTTCTACCCTACCCTCTCCATCATCCCCCCCCCCTCCCACACCCTTAACCCTCTGATACAAATTGTAGCTACGTGTGTTTGAGGAATGCACATAAGTAGGCACGTGTGTGCGTGTGTATTGTTATTCAATGATGAAACACGAACAGAGCATGTCAGTCGGATGATTTGCTTAATGTTGAAGGCTGAATTTAGCGCCAGAGGAACAGGTTTATCTTGAGTTGGGAGCCAAACTAGAGTTAGCTGGGGAATGGGAGGGGGAAGGTAAGACTTTTGGGGGTTCAGATAGCGGCCGAGAGCACATTTTGTGGAATCTCATATAGAGTACACGATTTTTAAGTACGCTACTTAAAATATTCGTAATTAGAGGCTTATAAAGAAATCTTTATAGGAACGAGAAATGGTGGACAGCACTGCTCCGATTTTAAAGCCTCACGCGCAACGCGACCTTTGTGAGGCTTCTCCGGGATTCCTGAACAAAGTGAGCAGCAGCAGCAGCTTAGTGGTGTCCTAGCCAACAAACGAAGATGACGCCGTTTGGAATCCTGCCCTCGACTAGTGTATATGAGATATTTGAAAAAAAAAATTACTCGGCTGCGAATTTGTCCCCAAGTTTCAGGGACCTTTCAAGGCCGATTGTGTGTTCTTTCTAGGGTTAAGGCTCTGTCGCAGTGTATGACCAGAACAGCGCCCTGCTGGGCGAATTTATGTAGCAGCTAAATGCATCCATCTTATGAGGAATAAAGTCCTGACTTTTACGCGATCATAACTCGCAAATCCGTTGTGTTTATACATCAAGACGATTATGAAGCAGGATCGACTCCAGATACCGGTAGAATTGTTATCTTCAGTATTCCAGCAACGCTTTAAAAGTTCGACAACGAAATTGTCTTTGCTCACTCGTAACGAAACAGTCAATATTGTCGTCCACAAGCAACAGGGAAGATTGTATCTTTAGCAGGACTTTTGTTACCACGGCAACGACACTTTCCCCATCTCTCTCTGACTTGTATCGTAAAATGCCAAGGCCCACTGAGATAGTAGCTGCGTTCCACTCCAGGCCCGTCAGCTTGCTTCTGTTTAGTGACAGACACGCCAGGAGTCGTCCAGTACCGTACGGCATGAGGATTGGTATCTGAACAAAATTTACGCTTTACACTTTAAACACGTAAAGGTAACGACCAAATTGCGAGATCTAGATCCGTACGGTACTGGACGACTCCTGGCGTGTCTGTCACTAAACAGGAGCAAGCTGACGGGATGAAGTAGAGCGCAGCTACTATCTCAGCGGGCCTTGCAAAATGCTCTATGACTTTCTGTCTTTCCGTGACGATCGTGGCTTCAGGTTTTGGTTTCTTTTTTTTATGAATATGTATTTCCGTTTGACGAATGCGCTAAACAAATAAAGCGATGGAAAAAAAAGAAAGAAAGAAAGAAAAAAAACAATAAAATAAACCCTGATCATCTGACTGCTATCAAAATAATTTTGTCTTCAAATTAAAATTGTTTTGTTTGGCGATCCTGGGCCAACATTCCACGTTCGCGTCAATTTCGATGGCCCTGTTGACACGACGTTTTCTTTACAAACAAACCAGTAGCACTTAGGGTTAATTTCTCAACCCTTCCTGCCGAGTTCACGTTCATTATTTCCTTGTCCACAGTTTGCTCGTAGCTATAATGCAGGTCTATCCTCAACTCCGCTCAGTCTACACTGAACGGCAGCCTGCTTGTTTTTGTGCCATGTCGGCTTCAATCAATGCGGTCTCGTTTTGAGAAAACTGATATCTACAAGGCTCACATTCGTTACCTGCGCGTGTTTGCTAAGCGGACGATAATCAGCGAACGAAAGTAAAATGGACTTTGGCCACTAGTCCTTATTTTTAAAGTTCGTATTGAACTAGTCCAAAAGAATACAAGCCTTCAAATGTATGTATTTTTGAGCTATTAGGTTGTAAAATAAACCTTTCACTTTTCAGAAGTGAATTATAGTATATCAAAAGCTGATTTTGAGAATTTAAATCTTAAAAGAAAGAAAATACCCGAATTTTTGTCCATCCCACGCACAGCTTTTACAACATTTACTTAAGTTTTAGTGAATGTACAAAACCATCTCGTGTATGGGAAAAAACAGGAAAATAAAAACATTGCAACATTTACATACTTGATTACAAATTGTCGAATTATACTTTAAAAACAAACAACATAATAAAGTGCGGTAATTGCTTCTTCTTTTGTTTGTTTTTAAAGTATAATTCGACATTTTTGTAATCATTTATTCACACTTAAAAGTAAAAAAGCGTTGCAACATTTAAGTACATCTGAACTAATGTTGCAATACTGAGTCTTACAGGAAAGCCAACGGAGGCAGGCACCTTTAAATATCCGCTGCGGAGAAGACGTATTTTATGCGAAATTGTTTGATTCAGCCTTGCGAGGTAAAAGTCTTTATTTAATTTTAATTATTTATTTACTTATTTGACACATTCATCGTGATTTTACGTATAAGAAGGAATTCGACAAAATATAAACCCTAAAAAAAATTAATAAAAGGTTGTAACATTACCCTAAATGGTAAACGTGTGTAATAGTAAAAATCGCGTTTACTTGAATTGCATTGCTTTTCCCCGACCGCAGTGCACCTTGCAAGTATCCGCTTCTCGTTCAGTTTTCCGCTGTCACGTGGTCAGCTCTGTAGCCAATGGCAAGCGAGGAGTGCCGCTGCGCTTGTGAGCTGAACGATCGGCCAGCACTCGGGTAGCTGAGGGAAAAGCAGCGTTGTTATCCGCAGTGGATGTTGTGCAACTTTATAGTGTCAGTGCGTGTGAAGATAGATTCTCTATGGAGTACGTAGTAGGACTAGCCACCTAACCAGACGTGCTTGCACCTGGGATTAGTTAGCTGTAGCAGGTAAGAGTGATTGAGGGGATCATGTAGCGTTTTGTGTGCCGTGAAATGATGAAAAACCGTGAGTTTGTGTTGATGTGGTGTGGTTTTAAAGATGTCTGGTGGCATGGCTATGGTGTAGTGAGCAGAGCGGCAGAGAAGCCGTGCTCCCCGAGTCATGGTGGCGGCTGTGTACGCCATCGCTGCCGTCGGGGCAGGCAGAATTCAACCCAATATGTGCGGAGATCGTGTCCGGAGACTGTGCGGGTGACGTAATCGAGTGTACCGGCGTACAGATTGTTGGATTTGGTGTGTGGTGGACGATTGCCGAATGCGCCGTGCTGCTGGAATCAAAACAGTTACCCCTACGATCGTTAGTGTGGAGCGAAGAAACTTGCCCTAATACACATAGGAAGATAAACGTTAGCTGTGTCAACACTACACACTGCAGACTCCGTATATCATCTTATCTCCATGGCTACACTTCCGTGACCTTTGGATTAAGCGTACAGGAAGATGTGGTGGTGGTAGTCGACCGAGCCCTGCAGTCTGGTGGGGTCGGGCCGTGAAGGACTGTCTGCCTCCCTTCGCTGTTTTCCGCGCCTGTTCCAGCTTTCTCTCTCTACTCAAGACTGGCATGGCTTCCTTTTGCCGAATCAACCTCAACCAACCGGCCAAACGGCTTCGCGTTGCAGTTGCAGCTGCTGTATGAGTGAGCAGCCCTATGGCCTGTCTAGGTTGAAGAAATAAAGAAGCATGGTTGTGAAACGAGGGGTGCCTCGAGAGGCTGTTTTGTGTCCAATACTTTTCATGTTTGTTTATATGCCCGGTGGGCGAGTCGCAATCGGCCTAGCTATACTGCAGGCATGTAGGATTTATGATACGCCAGTTTTGTTTGCAGTATTTTCGCAGTCTTGGTGACTTCGTCGTATTTTCGGCGTGGATGTGGAATAAATATTGTGCATGTTATGGATTATTATCAGTTAGTGATTGGCTTCTTCCAGCATCGGGGACTCCAGGCCGATAGGTTCTGTACACGCGTTGTGGGGTAGCCTAGTTTTTTCAGAGTGCAACTGTTAAGGCTATTTTTTTTCTTTTTAAAGTTTACTACGTTTGTTACGACGTGTACGAAATTTATGTTCGTGCATGTTTACTGCAGTAGGCGAGAGATACGTTTGTATTTTCAAGGTTATACGACGTGTTAGGCCTATTTGGGCTGTAATAATAATATTACGACTTTGTTTTGTTTTAGCGGGTCTGTGCCTACGAACATAAATTCGAAACGTCAATTTAATTGCGCGAGGAAATTTTATGTGTTCCGCGTTCTTCTTTACAATTGTAAACAGTGTAAACTATTGGCAATCATACGTTTGTTTGGTTGTTTTTAGGGAACGCGAACCTAATTTTCAATGCAGAGAACAATTTAGTTTATCGTGCTGCAAGACTTTTGTTTATATTAGAATAGAACTAACTCATTCCAGTTAATCTCCCTACGAAGGAAAAAAATAAATAAAAAGTAGAAATCCAACTTGGATGATAGGAAATTCTCCATCCGACTCCACAACAGGCTATAACACTTACCTCACGTCAAATCGGCTTCACAACAATGAAAACATTGGCTTGTTTCAGAAACAAAACCGCTTATTTTCCTTGAATTGTATTTGCAGTATTATCTGCAACAACATATAATAAATAAAGGTTATATACACTTATATGTGTGTATAATAGAAACCATTAAATGCTTACGTAACAGTCGTGTGATTCTACGAATTTTTCGCATAATGGCCGCGCAATCGTCTTGGCAGAAGTACCCGAAGGACGTTTTGTGCACAAATTTGTCCAAAATATCTCGTACTCGACTCCAGTCAACCCGTTTCCATTTTGCTGCGTTTAAACGTATTAAAACCCTAACGTGTGAATTGTAGTGCAGCTGCCGTAGCTTGCAGTCAATCGACCTGCTATGTTTTCGTTATGCGTGATATAATGGAGGCCATCCTCACCCATTACGTGACATTCACGCTTGTAGTCTGTGTTGGTCATTTTTGTAAGCAGACTTCTACGCCATACTCTGCAGTATTTGATTTCTTGTTAACTTGAGGCATGTTTGCGATCCAGTTTCGTTTGGGTCATGCTGTGATGTAGACTATTAATCTGATGTTTTAACCAGGTTAGCCTAAATTTTAACGGTGGAGTCGGCATACGTCCGTTCTTCGTAAGCACACAGATTGTGGCGGCGGCCTTTTTTTTTTGTAAACAGTTCAGATAGGCGGGACGGATCTTGCTGCAAAACTTCGTTACTTAGCACCCACTAGTGGTGATTGTGTTTAAATTGACTTTATTGCTGATCTGTTATTGTTGTAGTTAGGTTAGGTGAATTAAGTCGGATTAAACGGCTTTTTCTGTACGCACCTGGGCTGCATGGAGAGCTATGTAGCGAGTTTTGTTCGAATGTTGACGAAATAAATTATGCGGGCGGGCTGACCATAAACTGCCTAAAAACACTGAGCATACCTCAGTGCTTTTTTAACAGCCCTAAAATACCTTTCCTGGGTTTTTGGTGGGCGTTCCAGCTCGTTCCAACTCGAGAAGTAGTGAGTTTTGCAGATGAAACTCTTCTGGTGAACGCATTGAAATTGTATTCTCCAAATCAAAGTCGCGGCAAGAATGTTTAGCGTCCCTAGAAACACCATCAAAGACTCGTTTTCTCCTTCTCCCCCCCCCCCCTCCCACTAACTCCCAGTCATTCTTAGATAATTACGCAGTTCCTTGAAAACTAAAACAATAATAACATTTTTTTTTATCACTTTTACCTGTGCGTGAATAGGCAGAAGGCAATTGACGTAATTCTAAGCCCATAGTTACCAGAATACAAACCTCACCAATGCACCGCGCTGTGTCTGTTTCAATGTTTGGCTAAGAAGTGAAAATAAAGCGGCCATTCAAACGTGAAATAAAATAGTGGCACACCAATTTTAGGTCTAGGTTAACTAGAACTGAATTGCTCGTGTGCTAGCTTGATATTCTTCTTTTTTTTGCATGTTCGCCCCCCCTCCCCCCCACTAGATTGGTACCCCTGTCAACTGCTCATTTCGGCAGCACCTTCGTATGGCTCTGCTCGTGTTTCTATTCGCTGTACTCAATTTTCACCTGACGTTGAAACCGCGTTATCACTGGTGAGGTTACAGGGGAGCAAATGTGGGCAATGCTGTCCCCCCCCCCCCCCCCCACCCTCCCCAATATTTTCCCGTGTCTCTCTAGTTCCCTTTCTAAAAATGTAACGTCAATATTTGACTAAACGAACAATCTAATTAAAAGTTCGGTGTGATTCCTAGCAAAATTATCCAACTCCTTTCCAAGACAAAATTAGCAGCTGAAAAAGATGTTAATTCGACCATTTCCGTTTTTTTTTTAATATGTAGAATAACTTCAAGGTTGATAATACAAGAATAGAACTAACTCGTTTTAGTCATTCTATCTATGAAGGAAAAAGAAATAAAAAAACTGAAATCCAGCTTGGCTTATGTTCATGACGCAGCTTAAACCCAAGTTACGTGTGTATTCGCATTTTGTTTAGGAACCTAGCTAGTGAAAAGAGGGGTGCATTTGGGATTGTATTGGGGTGGGGATCTAGAATTATCGTTTTGCTTCTGTTTTACATAACTCGAATGCAGCTGCCCACCTAAATTAACATCGTGCCCGACCTTGCCCCTTAGTAAGTTTATTCTACACTGTAAAAGAACACATTTTCAGACAAACTTAGACGTTTTTGGCTAGAAAACATACAAAAACGTTTTACAAATAGCATGGGCTGAGAAGAAATATTCAAAACATTAGCGTTTATGTATGTAGTGTTACAGGCGTGAAATGCGTGTCAAAAAAACACTAGCTTTCAATTTGTAACATCACTTTATAAGTCCTTGTGCTTAAAACATAGATGTTGCGACGCAATTGTTTATTTTAGTAATAATAATAATATTATTTAAGAAACAGTAGGTTAGTGGTTTGTGTTAAAACAGTAGAGTTTTATTTTACAACCATAATAAACATAAACGTTTTCGTCAGTGACGGCGTCAAGACTGAATTGTTTGGTGGGGGGGGGGGGGGGGCGACCGACCGAGGGCAATCTGGAAACGGAGTGGGTAAGGACTTTTTATTTTCAAGCAGAGTTGTTTGATTTTAATCACCCCGACTCATGATTTAAATTACTTGAATTAAAAAAAAAATCATTGATTTAAATCATCTTGCCTGTTTTAGTACATTTATTCAATTTTTTTTGTATTGAAAAGTACTTCACTGTATTGCAAAATGACTGCAATGTTACTGGAGTGCACAAGATACGTTTGTGTTTTATTTTCTATGTTGAGGTATTCACCTAACCATTTACCAAGCATTAAGAGACTATAAGAAATAATTTTTGTTTGTTTATCTAGTCTCTTAGCCTGTGCACGGGATTTCTTAGTGCAGGAACTAAAGTGAAACTGCGCAGGAAGCTTAGGAAAGTCATTGTGAGTCTGGTTGACTAAAGAAAGTAGAGTGGAGAGTCTGCAGCAGGCCTCCCCCCCCCCTTAGTTAATGCAAATATTGTAACCGACCCAGGAGATAATGAAAACATAGTAATCACCCAACTTTGGTTAACCAAGGTTTTGAAATAAATTTTGTTTTTTTAATGATTTTACCCCTCCAATTCAATGTTCAAATGTTGTATGCAAAATAACTTTTTTTTTTTGAAAAATCCAATTTAAATTTAAAAAAATCGATTTAAATAAAAAAAATCCGATTTTTTTTATTTAAACAAATCATGATTTTTTCCAACCCTGTTTTCAAGGCAGCTTCATTAGGCACTTATCCCGTTTAATTTAACGTGAACGTAACATAAGCTTCAATTCAGTCCATTTTTTTGTAGAATAAGTCCCATAAACACATAAAATAAACTATACATCTATACATTTGTTGCAAAGTTGCTACGCAAGTAAATAAATAAATAAATAAATTAATTAATGAAACAAAACAAAAAATAAAAGCTCAGTTTATTCATTGGATTTCAAGTCTAGCCTGCACACTATTTTTTTATTCTATTTTCCGGTGGTGACCGGAGTGTTAGGGCAGGGGTGGGGGGAAATCATGGCCCACCCCTAGCGCCGTCACTGGTATACGTTAAAAACATGCGTTGTATTAAAGCCACTCCTGTTTCTTTAAAAACTTTCGTCACTACATGTGTTTTTAGCACGTGTTTTTAAGCAAGTGTTTACTGTGTCTATTGCGCGATTTTATGTTGGGTGTGCCAATACGACTCGCGTCAAAATTTTAAGCAATCCTACTGTTTGCTTCTTACGTGATGAGTCAGTATTGTTGCCAATCAACAGCGTGTGATGTCTACCAGCAAATTGGATAAATACTCCTTAATCACGAAATATGAGAATATCAAGCTAAAATCGTACAGCAGGTCCGAGGTCGTGGAACCGGCCTTGTTGATAAAACGTGGGTTTGGATTCTTGATTTCGGTGTTGTCGTTTCGTCACATGACAAGAAAGTAACTGAAATTGAAGTTTTTACGGCATGGTATGATTTTAGCGGTGGATTTTCCGTTCCATGCTTGTTGATAATAGTTGTTTGAGGGTTGCCGGTTGAATAACTGTACAGAACACAATTTTCAATTTATTGCAGCTGGATTACAAAGGCTTCCCTTACAGGTTAATTTTCGGCCTACCGAAAGCTTTATCACGCAGTGTTAACTTTTTCGAAGACTAATTATTAGAAGAAACACAATGGATAATAGGATAACTCGTGTTAGCAGGTCATCGTGTACACCATGGTATAGGATACGATCATACGAAGCAATAGTCAACCACGACTTTAACCAGCTCCCCCCCCCCCCCAAAAAAAAAATTGTAATAATGGTAAAATTCCAAATAAAAAAATGGCGAAAACAGAAATTAAATGTCGGTAATCTAAATAATTAGTAACGCTAACTAAACGTATAACATATAAAAAGGTTTGGCAGTTCTAGAAAAATGGGCTTAAACGAGCTTAATAAATGAATAAATAAAATTTGTTATAGGCCTGTGCAATTTGTTGCCTTAGCTTTGCATAAACCCTACCCCAAACCTCTTCGTCCCTGTCTGCTTCGTCACTCTCGTCTCCGTCTGATTTGTAATTTCTAGGATTAGGTTCTCGTGTTTATTTTTCAAATTGATTTTGTTCCGTGTGTAGGTAAACATGAGGCGATAACGACCAAAAATAAAAACAAATAAATCAAATAAAACGGAAGAGACGTGAGGAGTCAGTTGGCTCGTTTGCCAGTTTCATGAATGAATCGGTTATGCGAGAGTATGGCGCTCATAATTTGGTTTTCTTTCCGTACGTGTTGTGGTTCGCGTCAAACAACACCTCAAGTTTTTACCGATTCAGTTTAATTTAGGTGAGTGTCAGGCCTGTAAATCAGCACGATGTTTTCGCTGTCTTAACAGTGCGTTGTCTTCCCAGTTTAGCAGGCGACTCTGCAGAGTTTCATTTTCGGTATCTAGTTTCGCTTTCGTAACTATTACGCTTCAGTGTACTTCTTAATTCATGCTTCCTGGCGTGCTCGCAGAACGAGGCCGTGAACTTGGACACTTTTAGTTTCATTAGAAGATTATGTAATAAAACTAAAATAATTATTATGAAATCAAGAATTTTTAGGCTTATACTCTTCGTACGTTGAAATCGTACGAAAATACCGTGGCGCCATCTAGCTGCAGTGTTATTGTTAACGTTTATAGCTTGCTCCCAGGTGCACGAGGATGTACAAAATTACCACTCAATAATTAAGGACGCGCGTGGCTTGTTTGTTTCGTGAAAAGAAATGGCATTGTGCATTCCTTCGCTTGATGCAAGCAGGTGCTAGATGTTGCCACATTCTGCAGACTTCAGTCGGCAATGGCGCTACTTTAACGTTGAAAGTTGTAATAGTTTTGCGCACGGCAAAAGGAATAAATTTTTCAGCCAGAATCAAATTCAGTATTTTAAATTTACAGATATGAAAAGAGCTACAATACCACTTAAAATGAGATGCGACATATTAGTTTTTTTTTTTTCATTTTGTATTTCAAATTGTTTGTCACGATCTGACGGGTTTTAGATTAATAGGCCTAAATGTGGGTGTCCTAACATTCAGTTTCGCTTTTTATCTTGCTGAAGCCAGTCCGGTTTTGAGCTTGAGATTCATGCTACTTATCCAATGGAAATCTAGTTGAGATATCAGGCAAATTTCTAACGAATTCAAGTCTGTAGTGAGATTGGAAATGAATTTCGGCTATTTAGTCAATTTTGTCTCTTTCACGTGACTAAAATCAGACGGATTTCGCAGCTGTGAGGAAGAATGTTAAACTGCCTTTTTTAATCTGCAGAGCATCAAGATATTTTGTTGATAAATTGGTAAAAATCTTCGGTTTGCCCCAACAAGCAAATTTTGCGGAGGAATCCCCCTTCCTTCCCCTTCCCCCTTCTTTAGTACCGGCTTGCTGTGACAAGATTGGTGTGCGGCCCATTTATGCCAAAAATCGTATCGCTTTGAAGCCAATAGTTTTCACTCAGTTTGTCAAACAATGGTTTTTTACCCTAATAGTTTTCTTTGTATAATCTGATTTCAAATAATCGTTGGATACATCCCTATTAGGTGTAATTAGGTGACTAAATGTTGAGCATCACCATACAACTTGAAAGATTTGATAATTATTGGGATTGGGAGAACTCGTAGTTTGAAACAGTTGAATTTCGGCAGAATAATTTGTGATTTGTATTAGAAACCGACTGCTTATGCGCAGACTGAGCCCGGTTGCTTTCCGTCTCCAGAATCAAGCCAATAGGCGTAAAACCTAAGTGATACTAATTTAATGTTTGCGGTCAAGGGATCGTTAGAAAACCCAAGTCATAATAGGCCTACACAAGTTTCCTACAATTTGTGAGATTCTTGTAATTTTTGTTGTTTTACGTTTATGTTTGTTGTGTTAATAGTATTTGAAAATGTGTGTATTAAGACTTGTTAATTACCGATTTTAAACACAAAAAGAAAGGTTTAATGTTAGGAGTTTACATTGCTTTGCGATTCGTAAAGGCAAAACGAAAATTTTTCTGACGATCTTCTTTAATTCTTGTAGATTTCTTCTCTTCTTCCCATCTATCTACGTCACTATTGATACCTGGAAAATAGAGAAAATTAAAATTCAGCAATATTTTGAACATTACAAAATGGAACACCAGTTTTCTCTGGTGTTTAGTTCACATGTTTTATTTTTTTCCTTACGGCTTCAATTGATGTCTTCCTATTCTTTGTAGCTGTAGATGGCTACATTTTCTCGTCTTCTTCTGGTAAATCAGGTGTTTGTGGACTTAAAGCTGTGTGTGTACTACTTGGCCTAAATTGCAGCTGAAATTATATAGGTTTGGGCACAAATAACCTAGCATTGCCGCACCCTTTCTTCCATATACCTCCGTTTCCCTTAGAAGTTAAAAACTGTAAAAGCCTTGGATTTCAAGCTTCATTTGATATAATCAGCGGTTAACTAGGAGGAATACCTATAGTAACATTGGGGTTATTGTCAGTGATATGTAGACACTTAATATAAGCATTTTGGATATTCATTACAGTATTTCAAATTTAATAGCAGTAAGATAACCTGTCCAACTAGGCTACATACCCTGTAGCAACAACGTAATCCGAATGAAACGTTGTATTGGTTTACCAGCTTGTTGTGAATCATAAGTTATACTGTTTGCTCCTGTGACATGTGATTCACACGTCGTGCACTGTTAGTTTTATAACAGTGACGGTTGCGACTTGAATGTTACAAATCGTGTTATTTACGATCCGTTAGAATTCGTTCAGAAAGATTTTTAGTTAGAATTCTTTCAGTTGCCAATGTCATATATAGGTTGGAAGTTGAGGTGATGATTTAGATTCAAACGAAAGCGGGACGACACAACTTGGAAAGTTGAACAAACATCTGTAAAGGATGTCTGATTTTTTTATTTTAGTAAACTCTTGAGCAAATATTCTAACCGAGCGGTAATAATAAGTAAAATTATAGCCTAAATCTAGCCTCCATAGCAGAATCAGCGCGACATGCGACGATACGTCGCGGACAGTGGAAAGCCTCTGTGGACAAATTTTTGGCCAAATTTGTGTCGTTTTGTCAATTTTTTACCGATTTTGACATTTCAATACACCATTTAATCGTCTCGAAGACCTTTCCATTGGTGTAATAGCCATATCATTAGGTTAAAGCACTGAAACGTTATTCCATAAAAACAACATGATAAAAACTGATTAGCTGCAGACAATTTGTTTTCTGACAATTGGTTTCGCAGACAGTGGCAGAAAGTTCTGCTTCTGGGAATCTAGCTTTAAAATGTTCGGTATATAGCGTTTTGTTTCGTACCAGCCCCGCTCCTAATGTACATTACCACATCAGCCTTAATCGATTTTTTTAAGGACATACACAACCAAAACGTGTCCTCGCCAAGTATACGCTCCGTGGCAGGATAAATAAATTAATAAAAATTCATTAGCCGGAGTGATGAGGAGCTGGGTGATGGTCATATTAAATCATCCTTGGCTCAGTTCCGTATGAGGCAAGCGAGCAATAAACAAGGGACGAGCAAGGCCGACTGGTCACTTGGCTATCAAGTAGCGTCATTCTTTGATGATCCGTGCGCGGTGTTGTTTTGGAATTGTGGTCTTGACCGGTCAGTCCAGTTGTGTATGCATATCGTTTGACTATCTATCATCGCCGTCATGTTCATGTTTTGTTTGGTTTTGTATCTTGCAGCGTCCCTGTCCGTCGGTCTGATGTGGTGATGCGAAGAGTGCGACCATGTTGTATCTCCTGCCCATGGCCTGGATACGTTGTGTAGAGAGGGGTGGTGGCGGAGGCTTGCTCCTCGGCGGCCTCGCCCTGCTCGCCCAGGCGATAGGCATCGTCGTAGCCTGGCAAGAGGACGTCCAGCCGCACAGCTTCGTCACCTTAGGTAAGAACCTTTCTATGATTTTAATAATAATAAATCGATATTGTTAAAAAAAAAAGTTACGACATGCGTGCACTTGCGTGTTTGTTAGCTATAACTTTAGATCTAAGGAACCATGAGAAAAGTGGGAAAATTTAATTGACTGTTCTTAGAAACTAGTTTTATCACTGTTTCCTCATTCAGGGTTCGAAAGGGACCTGGAAAACTTGGGAAGCCAGGGAAAAGGAAAATAAGTGAAAAAAAGTCAGGGAAAAATCAGGGAAATTGTGCGGTAACCTAACGACCATTAAAAATGTTATATCCTGATGTAGCGCCCGTATTAAGTTTTGTAGTTAAATTATAATGCCAAAAATCAGGGAAATATGTAAAAGCTGGTCAGGGAACACTTAGAAAGGTCTAGGAAATTCAAACCAAAAATGTTCTACAAACCCTGTCATTTTTTGACTTTCGAGCATGTGGGGAATTTTTAATTTGAAAATTTGATCGGCCCTTGAAAAACCATGGATCGTCGCCAATGGAACGAGCGAAGCAAATGCACTAAATTAATTCGGATTTCGTAATTGCTGATTTCACTTTCTGAGTAAACTAAAACGGCATTTACCTTTTTACAAAGGCATGGTCATGTATATGTGATTACGAAGTTGCCTTTATGTTGACCAATGCGTACATGTCAACACGTTTCAGACAAAATAAATTAGTATAACAAACCACCACTGATGAAATGATTAGTACGTAACTGCATTAAAAAAAAAAAAAAAATTGACATTGGAATTTGAGGGAAAAAATGCTGAAATTAGAATTCTTGATATTATTGGTATCCACATTTCCAGTAGTGGAGTCTTATTTCGGAACTAGGAAGAATGTTTCAACAATTGCCGAATTTCAGCAGGTCATTTTAAAAAACAGTGATATACTTAGTTTTCGTGGATGTGTACTGCTCCTCTAAATCACTTTTCTCATCTGGCTTCTCTAATGATTAACATGGTGAAATTATACGTGTGACCTTTTCTTGCTACGGCCAAACGAGTGTGTGATCTGATGGTTGCAAGATGTGTATGACAAACTAATTACTTATATATTGTTTAACGTGTATTTGAAAGAGTTCAACGAAACAAGAGAATGAAGAAATTAAGGATTTTCTTACTATCATCAAGTAAAAAGTCATTGTTCCGTGGTGATGGATGTAGGTTACGCATGTTTGGTGTAATTACTACTTTCACGTAGAAAAAAAGACGTTTCTTCTTCAAGGTCTGAATTCTTTCATTCATTCGTTCTTCAAATGTTGGCAAAAACTGAGTAAGGTCAGTCATTTTTTTGAAGAAGCCTTCAATTACATGCGTGTCGGCAGGTGCTAGAGGAGAGATACAAGCAACTTGTCATTATCTGAAAATTGAGAATTGCTACTATTATATGACACACTATGAACTAGTAACCAAAGGCTATGCCAAATGAATGAATATCCTACTTTCTTTCACCAAATCTCAATTTGCGTGGTTGTTTTTAGTGTGAACAAAACCGAATACAATTGCAAGGTATTATGGTTTGCGGTAGGTTAACATCTATAAACAAATGGTCTGAGTAGGCTGTCAAATACGTTCTTTCGTACGTGATAGTTTTTGATTCGGGAAAAATTTCGTTTTAGGGAAATAATTTTGACCCAAGAAATAATAATCACTCAATTCCAATGTAAAAGAGTGACGTTCCAGAATTTGTTAACCGAAATGGTATTATTTTATGATTAGAAGTTGTTGTTCATGTGTAGTCTTCCAAAGCTTGCTGTTCGGGGAAAGATTTCAACTTGAATTCCAACAAATTAGGATTACATTTTAGGATTATAAATTTTCTTCTGATTTTGTCGTGTTATCCATAACTTACAAGACCTTGGCTTGAGATCGAATTGTGGAATTTTGATGCGATCAGGTGTAATCGTTTGCACAAAATAGGCATAAGTGGCTTAGTTTGCAAAATCGTAAGTTCGCATCAAAAGTATAGAGAAGACCCATTGGACTCGCCCCCCCCCCCCAAAAAAAACCCTGTAAACCCTAGTAGCACTTGATGATTACTCCCTCAGTAATCATAGTAATCATCAACACCAAGCATCAACACTTTAGGTTCTTCAGTTCTTAGTCGTAGGTTCTCAGTCTAAGTACAAAAACCGAATTTAGTTGACTACGTATATTCCTGAATAAGGCTGAATTAGTTTGTCTCGAATTAAGATGGTTGGACTGTTATGAGAATAAAGAGCCGCTTCGGCTTCGTCATGAAAAGTAAAAAAAAAATATTCAAAGGAAAACTTAAATAGCAAAAGTAAAATTCAACTGTCAATCATCGAGTTGCAACATTTCGCTGCGAATTCGCTTGGAAATAATTTCAGTACTTTTACTTTGGCTGGTGCAGAGCTACGTGCGAAACTGACGGCCATCTTTCCGCGCGTTCGAGAACCAGAGTTGATTTTTTTCATTGCTAGGTCACGGGCACGCACGATCGCCCCCCTTTTCCTTCCTTCCTCCCCCTCGAGCTCACTCACGTGCAGGCAAAACACTGCAGGTCAAGGGGCAGGAAAAGTCTCGGAACGTGCTGTAATCAGTGCGTATTACTGCCCGACGGTGCTTAATTTCTAGAAGACTGTGGTTCTTGCTGCGACGTAACTGCAGCTAGTCATTATTTCAGCAGCGCCCCCGAGCGATGTGGCAAAACGAAGGCTGCACTGGAGTATTAGACGCTGCTCGATTGGTATGATTCCAACATTTTTTTGTTGTTGTGGCTATTGCGTATCCGTATTAAAAATCTACTTACTACAGCTGTAATAAAAAATAAAATAACATCCGATAGCGTTACCTCCATATCGCGTGGCATCTTTCCCAATCTCTATGAATGGCATGGCCATGAAATCCTGCCTCTTTAGTTATTAGCTTTTACCAGGAAGGAATTCGTTCGTTGAAAGGGGAATCCATGTTGGGAATCGTGCCAAGCGCATTTCTGATTTTGAATGAATGCTTGCGTCAGCTTATTTCGCGCAAACCCAAAGTACACACTTGACAGATTTCATCGTCCTAATTATTAGTTGTTGATGTTCGAAATTCGTCTTCCTGTATGAGCGCCTTCATTATACCAGCTTTAATCTTTTCGTACTTCACGATCGGAAAACACGTGTGTTTCTTCAACTAAAGGTGCTACTCCTCATTGGCTTTCTTATGTGACTCAGTTTTGCAACATTAGATCAAACGTACGTAAATGTTGCAAACGTGGATCTGAACACACATTAGTGTGTTTCTCTTATTAAAGGTGCTACCTTCCACACTGGCTTTTTTATGTGACTCAGTTTTGCAACATAAGGTCAAACGTATGTGAATGATGCAAACGAGTTAATTTTCTGATGCATATATACATTTCTGACTCTGACCGACATTTCTGACTCTGTATACATTTAAACACATTTTTAAAACACCTAGAAAACGTTTCACGAAATGCATTAGCTGAGAAGAAATCTCTGAAAGCATTGGCGTTAGTGTTACAGACGTGAATACGCTCAAAATAAAACACCAGCGTTAAGTTTTCTACACTGTAAACATATTAGTAAACACATACAGCGACGAAAGTGTTTAAAATAAACAGTAGTGTTTAGTTTACAACACTTGATAAGCATGAGTGCTTTCAATTTTCAAAAAAAAAACATGCGTTGTAATAATCGAATTAAACAGCACTTGTACGTTAAATAAGGAATAAAACATTTCACTGGACGTATCGAGTCACCGCAGAATCATTATTAAGAGTACTACATGATAAACATATTTACTAAGGAGTAAAAGTCATTAAAAGGCATAACTTCAGAAAACTATGTTCACCAGAACAAAACAGGCTAGGGCTAGAGATCGGACAGAACCGAAATAGCAAAGTACAAAATTTTTTTAAATTTAAATTTAAAAGTTTTTCAAGTGGCCAAGAAGGGACCTCGATCAGTGCTGCTTGGCCACTTCGTTCCGTGCCAGCACTGATCGAGGTCCCTTCTTGGCCACTATTAATTTTTTTTTATTTTTAAATTTGCTATTTCGGTTTTGTCCGATCTCTTGTTGCCCTAGCCTGTTTTGTTCTGGTGAACATGGGTTTCTGAAATTATGCCTTTTAATGACTTTTAATCCTTAGTAAATTAACTAAACAAAAAATGGCTTTGCCATCTAGAAAAAAAGCAGTAGAGCTCGTATCCCCATACTCACAGCCGTGAAGGTGCATGAATAAAAACGGATTAGAGTTCACTCGAACGCAACGAAATCTAATTTGAACTCCAATTCCAGAGAACAATTACTCTTTTTGCTCAGTGGTTATGTTAGAAAGTGAAGACAGTTTGTGTTTGAAATGTTTAATGTTTGTGTGCACTTAATTTGGGTGATGTACAGGCTTTTTTTTTTAATATTTGTCTGTGCACAAATTATTATGTTGTGCACTTCATCGGTTTTTATTCCTTATTTAACGTACAAGTGCTTTCTAATTCGATCAGTTCATTTTAAGCACGTCATGTCTTTACAGTGTACAAAAGCTGCATCTGCATTTACGGAGGGTTGTGATAAATGTACAAATTGAACCCTCATAATATTCACGATGTAGAAATTAGTACCATTATGCCAGCTGCCACCTCCAAAAGTTCTGTGTACTCCAAGCCCTTGATGCTGGCGAGCAAGCCATCACTTACAGAGATGTTTACGCAAATCGTCTCTACCAATTCCGTGCCAGAACTCAACATCTAGTAGCTCTTGCCATTGTCAATTCTGTTTTGTTTGTTATTTTCTGCCACCATCTTGACGTTGGTGATTTCCCTCACGTCCTTTGCTTCTTGAGCTGTTTATGATCTCAACGTGAACGTGAAAGCAGACTAGGGGATTTACTTGGTTCGTGGCTTGGGGCAACAGCGTTCTAAGCTTAACTCCAAGGAAACGGACAGAACAGAACTGCTTGGCCTTGCAGGGTTTCCGAAGCCCCATGCTGTTCCATTTCCTTGCAGTCCCCCAGCAATCCATTGAGTCGAGGTGTGTCCAGTTTCCAAAAATAGGAAGGCGATTGTACCCGTCTCCTGAGCCCCCTCAGGATTTGGGGTTTGGGGGAACGTAGTTGTTCAGGTGAAAATTGAATTGCGGTCCTCTTTCTTTTTTCCTAATCTGTGAGGATGCGGGTGGAAAATCGCCATATTGGCCACGCCTGTAATCGAATTAGTACACCTGGCTTACGAAAATATGTGCCCGGCCCTGCGGGATGTGAGTAAACGGGGAGCAAAGCACCACGTGCGCCAGGAGGGGAGAGTGGGGGGGGGGGAGGTGGCGTAAAGAAAGTACGTGAACTTGCGATCTTACTTGAAGTGACAAATTCATTACCTTAAAATGGTAATGGATTGACTGCAACGTTGCAAACAGTTTTTTCTAGCTAACACGATTCCTGCCTGATATATCGTAATTTGAGCTCCAAGGCTTGTTAGCGCTCAAAACGAAGTTACCGAATTTTCCTTGCCGTTGGCGAGTGGTACCCAACCCTGGTGAAGGTTTATTGTAGCCGAGTGGTAAAATAATTCACCCTACTGCAAAGCAGATCCAGAACGAATTCTTGGGAGGGGACCGCATGATGACTTTTTCGTTCATTGTTGTCGTAATTTACTGCGTTTTTTCAACAACTTCGGCAGTTTTTTTTCTGATTTATTTGCCTTATTCTGGACAATCGTTTGGCCGTCCTATGAAAGGATGTTTACCTCCCGTGGATCCGCCTTTGCCCTACTGATTGATACTGATCAGTTACTGGAAAGGACCTTGGTAAAGTCAGTCTAGGACCAGGTCATCAAAGTAGTGTGGGATATTACCATGCGATGTATTGTTGTCTATTCTGGACAATCTTTTGGCCCTCCCATGAAAGAATGTTTACCCCCCTTTTCTTCCTCGACCGCTAAAGTTCTTTTTGCTTCTGAATTGTCTTGTAATTTGAAAATCTTGCTGGATCGCTATACAAGCATTAGTTTGCGTCAGATCACTGGAGTACTGAAAAAATTAATTAAAAGAAAAAAAGTGTGCCATGTCGTCTTCTAAACCGTCGTTACGTCTCCATTGAGATTCCCAGTGAATTCAAAAGCTGTTTTAATTAATAGGGGGTAAATGCATTGGCAAGTTACAAAGCGGATTGAGAGAAAGCGAGAGGGAATAATCAGCGACGCAGAAAACGTTGTCTTCGTCGTCGTTTCGGGTTGAGTAACTTTGATTAGAGAACAAAGGGGGAATTAGGCAAGCATTTTGGGTGTACTGCTGCACTGGGCTTGTAAACAGTCGTTTAATTACGCCGTTTACTGTGCTGTTTACTGCCATTTGAGTCTACAAGCCGAACATGGTTAACTCCTCCTCCCCACTCACTCTAACTCATGATTCTCTTCTCCCTTTGACATGTCATTTGTTTGTTTGTCGAGACCAAAAGGGGGGTTTTAGGTTTAGATGAAAATGAAGTTGAGAACGGCAAAGCTGTTAAATTTGACATTGAACTACACTATAAACCTATCATGGACTAGGAGTAATGTAGTTTTGGCCCAACAGCAAGCCTGAACGAGCTATTCCAACATGGTGGGTCATGTTTACCGCTGCTTGTCCCCGGCTATTGACCCTTCCTCCCTCGCTTTGCTTGCGTGTTTGCTTGCTTCTTCTCCCTCTCAGCTTATTGGACTGCCTGGCTGACCCAGCTCTGACTGAGTCGTCGCAATTAAGCGAAGTAAGCCCGCAGTGTACATACAATGCAAAGGGTCACCTTTGTTATGTTTTCATAGCCAGTTCGCTCGTGTTACGTGGGAACTTCAGTCCATCCCTTCCCCCTCTTGCTTTCACGAGCACGGACATTGTGGTCAATTACGACCACCCGTGAATTGCAACCTGTGCCTATCTTGGACTCTGAATGAATCTGGTACTCAGTGAAAACAACGCTCGTCATATTACTGTAAAAGTTCGTCAAATTAGAGTCACAATTCCGAGAATTGTGGAGAATATTACCGCTAAACTTCACAACGAAGACACTTTCAATGCCATTGAAAATTCGCAAGACATCATGAAAGTGTCTTCGTTGTGAAGTTTAGCGGTAATATTCTCCATAATTCTCGGAATTGTGACTCGAATCTGGTAGTACTGGTTGACATGCTATATTTTTGTTGTGCTTAAGTCGAATTTATGAATGAAATCCGATTACCTTACTACACTGCGTGAATTTGGAGACAATGGAAATACAGACATCTTCTAGTCTTTCATTTTAATAAGAAAATGAAGATTAATGGCAGATGAGACAACCTTAAGATGTATGTTGTAAAGAAACCCAAAGGTGTGATATAAATATTTTAAAAGAGAGCGACATTTCGGAGATGACTGCACTCGTTATCAAGCAGACCAAGCCTTATATGTCCTATTAAACACTAAACACGATACAAGAACTACAACATGCTGACAAATTTAAAGACTCTCTTTCAGGTTCGTTGTATGAACGTGAAATTGCTAGTGTTTCAGCATTTCTTAGTGTTCTTAATGAGTTAAAACCTGTAAAGCTTCATTCCCTGCGTGAAAACGGAGTAGTTTTCGCTCTCCGAATCATTCCTTTTTTTTTACATTAATATTTGTATCTTTTGACTTTTAAAAAACACAGAAATGTTCCTGGTGAAATTGAAAAATCCACAAGTTCATACGAATAGACACGATTTATACGTTTTTCGGCAGTACATTTGCGGCCTTCACAGTTTAAAAGGAGAAAACACAAATTTAAAATGCCACTACAATTGTTGTTGTTTGTTGATTGCTGTAGTGGCATTTTAAATTTGTGTTTTCTCCTTCTAAACTGTGACCAAGGTTGCAAATGAACTGCCGAAAATTATATAAATCATGTCTATTCGTATGAACTTGTGGTTTTTTCAATGTCACCAGGAACATTTCTGTGTTTTTTAAAATCCACACAACAAATTAATTTCATTACATCTTTGGACTTGTTTCGACAACCATGTTTCGATGCTTTTCTAATCTTCATCAAATATAAGAGTAAACAAAGGGTGCTTAAGTTTTCGTCATTACTGATTGTCGGCTTCCTTGCAGAGGCGTGCTGATTGCAACTTTTACTGTAGATTATGTAAATGTTAAACACAATACTGTATGTTGGGATTGGTGCTCGTAAAATCGTGAAGTTGAGGATGTTAGGTATGGTTGCAGTGCCACTGCACGCCGGGACATGGTTTCTGCTTTTTAGCTTAATGAAGCCAGTCCGGTTTTGAACTTGTTAAACAAATTTTGTTAAGTCAGGATTCGAACTGTTTTATTTCGGAGAGGCGTGATATCCAGCTATGTGCGAGGATGTGAAGAGGAAAAGTAACAATCAACGATGGCGATAATGAATAAAGAAAAGGGTTGTCCGGATACTCAGGTCGCTCGTGTTCATTACGAGACTTTGTAAGGGTGTTATCTGCAAACATTCGGTTAATAATTTACCTTCAAACTGCAGCAAAACTACTACGAACTCTTCACTAAACTAAGTAACCCCTAGTTACCTGGCATGCAGCGCATCCAAATAGCGCATAATGAACGATAGAGCGGGAGTTCTGTGTCTGTGAGTGAAATGAACCGGAGAAAACATCTCACCCCATCTTAGTCTTTTCTGGCAAGCCGCCCGAATAAGCTGAAGTTGGGGCGGGAAACCCATTTTTCCCCGACGTCAATATTACGCAGAGGGAAAGGGGAAGTCTATGAAATCGCGGGGAAATCGGGTTTAGCAGTTGATGGCTTTTGACAGGCGTTTGTTTACATCGCAAAGAGCATTCGAAAAGTTGGGGTTTTCGCGCTTGTCGATTGGAAGCTTCGTGTTATGGAGCAGGGGGAAATAAAATGCGGGATGGTTGATTTGACGGGAGATCGAGATTCGCGTGTGATTCAAGATTTCCGATTGGAGGTTGAACGAAGGAGTAGACTGACAGTGAATTTATGTCAGCCTTTAACCAATAATCATTTGTGGGCAACCCAGTGAGAAATTTTCGGCTAGGGTTTGCAAGGATTTATATAGGTTAGGCTCATTGAAAACTTTCTTGGTGCATTTCTTCATGTTGCCCCAGTATTAGAATTGTCTGCCACTGTCCTCGGCACAGCTGTCCGTGTTAAAATGAATTTCTCCCTGCAGCTAATGTGTTATATCTAATGATTACCAACATGTTAGTGGTTTGATTTCACCCAAATAACTCTGTTCGTAAGCATCCTTGATTTGACTTTTCTTCCAACGGAAAGGTATCGTCCGTTGAAAGACAATGGTGGATATTGGAACGTCAGAATCGGTCAAAATTTATGAAGAGGGTAGAAATGTGGGAGAAATCTGTCCATGGCAAGCTCTCTGTCCTGACGTAGCGTCGCACATTGCACTAATTCTGATACAGCGCTTGCTGCCAGTTTTAAACGATATTAGAGATACTAGATGATGCTGTAGGATCTACATGAAGAAAAACCTGTAGATTTACTGGAAAAAACCAGTAGATTTCCAGTAGATAAGAACTTATATCACCGTTCTTATAACTTGTTGATAAAAGAAAAAGAAAGCAGTGTTGTAGTAACAGCGTTCTAATTTGTCTGAAGCCTATTTTTTACACGAAGGAGGTCGATGATGTTGGCACTGATATCAATAGATAAGATGCCCTTTCCGTTTGGAAGCTTTTTGTTTGTTTAAATACCATGATAAAAGTAAATCCCACACTACTTAAACAATGTTATCAAAGTACTATCGTACTGTATGTCAATATTTGCTTTGATTATTCTCTTCAATCTATCCTCCTCCATCATCTTAACGACAGCTTGGGTACATTGCCCATTGACTTTCAATAAGAAGGTTTTTCGATCCCCGTCTTGAAAGGTCAAAACAAATCGGTGTTTAAAAAAAATTATTAATGTCTGGCCCAGTTCCATATTACACTTGGTACTCTTGAATCAATATTGTGACTGTCAAACGATCATTGTTTTAAGGTTTTCTTCTTGATTATATCTACTAAAAGGGCAACCAATATAGGTGGGGAGAGATCGTGCTATAACCTTTAGGCATACGTATTTAATCTTTAAAGAAGCAGGGTCGATTTGAAAACTTGATGCACAGTGCGAGCTGTGTGAGGGGTCCACGAGACTTCGAACAGAGTGAGCAGTAGCAGCAACAGCTCAGTGGTGAGTGGTCTGACTTGCAAACCAACTGGGCGCAGGTTTGAATTCCACACCCAATCAGTGTACTCAACTTAAAGACACTTGAAAAAAGTCATTGGGCCCAGAATCGGCCATGAACCTAGGGCCGATTACGTGCTCTTTCTAGGGTCAAAGGTGTAGTTTGCACCCTTTCGAGCCTGGCATCTACAGAAGTAGACAGCTACAAAGAAGAAGGAAAGGTTGCAGTGTATTTTTCCTGGGTACACCGCAAGCTTTGTAGGGCTCCCCTGGGACCCAGAACAAAGCAAGCAAACACGGCCTAGCGGTGAGGGTCCTTTTCTCCAAACCAAGCGAATGCCGATTCGAATCCCATGATTGACCTATGTGTATGAAGCTTGATAAGAAAATGTATGAAATTAAGTGTATGACTGGGAGGATTAATAGTACAACCTCGATCAGTGAAAACTGGACATTTGTGAAGGGTCAGCAAACAGGGCTTGATTGGTTCCTCAATCACTGAGTGCATGATTGAGTGGTCTAAAATTTACAAAGAATGTTCTTCTGCCCCACACAAGGTGAAAAACCGAAACTCTGATACTTGTTACGTAAAAAAAAACAAAAGAAGTGGGACGCAATTACCAGAAGCCCTTGTCCTTATTGATGACTTCTCAGTGTGACATCAATTTGCATAATCGGCTTTAAAGTCGGTCGAGCGAGAGGTGTGCCTCCTTTTCGTAAAACCCTTACTTCCATTACGCAGAGAGGACGTAATGTCACGAAACGTCGAAAGAGGGCGCCACATGAGAAGAGGGCGGCATAAAATACATTTCTCCACCTATCACTTGTGCTTTTATGTCTTTTTGTCTTGTCCCGTGATAACGTGCAGGGTGGGTTCTCTTGCGCCGTTAGTTCACACACACATACACACACATGCGTGAGAGTTGCAAGAGCTAGAAGAGAGCAAGAGCGCGAAAAACGCCGAGAATCGATAAGTGGAAGCAGGCGTTGCTCATGCTGCTCGGAGGTGGACCGCAGTATCGCGGGTATGGTGGCTCGTTTTTGTATTCCAACGGTGTTGAAGTCGGCAATCATAGGGGGCGCCCATTTCTTTTCCTCCTTCTTTTTCTTTTCCTTCCAATCCATTGACATTCTGATCCATACGTCCGCATTGCAAGACATCTCCCTACCCAGCACGCTCTTTTCTCTTACGATAGCCCAGAGAATTGGCCATAGGCTGGGCTGGTGCCTTCTCTACTTCTGCTCTAGCTATTAGTAGCCAGCTCTGTTCGTGCCTTGCTGCTTCTGGAAGGGTCTCTTGGGGACCCGCTGCAATGATAAAACAGCAGCCTGACCGTTTCATGCACAATGGTTGGTCCCCTTCTATGATTGAATGTCCCTTGTAGCATTTGGCACTGGATTGGGGTTGTCATCCACGATGAGTGAGAAGTTTTTTTTTTCCCCTACAAGTTTCGGAATTTTTCAGGTGTCGGAAGATAGAACAAGTAAGAAATTGTTAGCTTCGGTTTCAAATATGTTTGACGAACGGTTGATGTTTGGCATGCCTCTTAATTTGTGCACTTAGTGCTACTTTTCACTATCTGTGGATGATGAAAGTGTGACTGATTCAATCCGACATGTGTACTTTAAATTGAAAAATAAATATTGTTAGTGTATAGAAAACAGTGAGATATTGGGTAAAAGCCTGAAGGGGAAAGTTGAACATGAGGAATGTTCGGTACGAAAATAAATAGGTTTGAGACGAAGTTGAGTTAGTTGTCTTTTCTTTTTCTTTCTTTCTCATATTGGGATATCATGCATTCGCATAAGGACAGTATTAATGGTGTTTGTTTACTTAACCCTTTAACTCGTTATTTGTTGTTTCTAAAATACAAAAACCTACGTAAGGATTAAGTTAAAAGAGAGTAAATACCCAAAAAGTGTCTTTTTCAGTAAGATAAAGCACTAAGATAAAAACGTTAGGGAAGGGAAGATACTCGAGGAGACGATGATAGGTGTAAAGTTCTCCAGCACCATGTTTACCGATATTACAACGGCTGATAGATTCAACTGGACACGTTTAGTTTCGTTGATGTCACTTTGACCATTAAATAACCAAAGTCTTTCTTTAAAAGAGAACAAAAATTGCAAGTTTGCATCATGAAAGGTTGCAGCTGCTGAACCTTTGTTTCGGTGTTTAAATCTAATTCTTTTGATTGACTCATTTTACATCAAAAAATCAGATGCATGTAAGGATGTGTTTTCAGCTGTGATAGTTTGTATCCGTTTGTATCTAGTCTTGGGTAAATCTCTCGAATAAAGAACATTTTCCTTAAAACCTAAGTTAACTAAACAGAGAAGTAATACGTGATGCCTTGTGCTGTAAATGTCGAACTAAGTTTTAAGAATTTGTAGGTAGACTTTAACGAACTAAAAAAAAAAAAATGAATCAAATTTTTCTTGGTGTAAGAAGTGTTCCATGAATTGGAGCATCATGATTTATTCTTCAGCAGGTACGGTCGATGCACCCCAGGTTTGTGTTGGAAGAAGACCAACGATCAATTTATTGCCTGGCCGTCGTCGCCAGGCTCGTGGCCAAACCATGAATTGATTCAATTGCCGTTAACGAATTTAGATAGACTTTGATTTTTTTTAAATCCACTCTTGCTGGCCACGTTGATGCTATTAGCCGAACTTTAGGGAGCCATTTCTCCCGTAATAATGGGATGGGGTTGACCTCATTTGTGGTTTGGGGGATGAAGGACTGTTTGATCAAATATACCATAACCACATAAAGACTTTGAGGTCTGAACCTTCGTATTTGTGGCTGTCCAACATTTAAGTAGTAGTGTTTGGATAGAAAACATGTATAAAGGAAGGAAAATGCAGTAGCTGTTAAGTTTAATATAGTATATAAAGAATCACTTTGGAGCCAACATTATAGAGGGATGTAAGGAAGGCAAGTGAACAGCCAATCAGCCATATTGATGGAAAATTTCACGTGTCATAAATCCGGGCCCAGTTCCAGGACTCATGACGACTTGTGAATTTATTTCTTCATCATTACTGCTCACTTGTCGTCCATAGCTGTTCATAATGTTCCATTTCTTCGTTTATTAGTAAAAATAGGATTGTAAAGAAAACCTAAACAAAATAGTATTCCTGCAGTAAAATTAACATGACATCGCTGCAGTGCAGACTTCGGTTGTTACTGAAAACCGAAACCGATACAGTGTTCGAAAAATCAAAGATTGATTGTTTTTAAATTTTTGAATAAGTATCATTTTCAATTATAAATGACAGCAAAGTTCCTAGTCATAAATAAAAAATATAGTAGAGAAAAATGGCGCAATAGCCGAGCCCATGGCCAATGACGCTCCTGAAAGTGGAAGCGGAAGGAGCGAGTAAGAAGCTAGTAATATAACTGTTACCAAAAGTAAAAACTAGAAATTGAAACCGAAACCGCTGTTTTGTAAGCATGTGCACCCAAAACCGAGGTCAAAAAATGAACCGACCCATTCCTAGTGCAAGCTGCTTCTTTTTTTTTTTTTTTTTGTCTTACCTTGCGGAAAATTCGGGAAATAAATTGTAGGAATTCAATCAAGTGACCTTTAACAATTAGTGTAGACAAACTTTTCGCAGTAGTCAAAAGCATTAGTGATTTTAAAAAACCTCCCGCAGGGTATTGGAGAACCACATGTAGGCTACACCAATACACACATTTGATTTAATCTTCGGGAATTATTTTCCCCTTGGTCGCAATAAAATCTAGTTAAAAAACGATTAAAAACACATGATCGTGTGTGGTGAATGACACTCTCAGTCCTCAACACTGATTGTCATGCACCACACACAATCATGCGTTGTTAATCGTTTATAACTGAATTTTATTGTGACCAAGGAAAAAATTAATTCCTGAAAATTAAATGTGTATTTTGATGTACTTGTGGTTCCCCAACATCTTTCAGGAGGGTATTTTTTTTTAATCACTAATCTTGCATACCATAAATTAATTGATGTTTTAGTCCAAAGGACTTATCCTGTATTTACTATTTTAGTAAATAAAATCTCAATAGGGCAGTACTTCAATTTCATTGTAACAACGTGATGGTTTCAAACCGCAGTCACCCTATACACGCAACCATAATATTCCCCTCACAGCAAGCCATAATGTCCAGTCCCTACAAAGTCCAAGGCGTGCTAAAACTATATGTATCAGTATCCCCGCTGTATCGCATTACAGAACTATGGCGTTTTGTATCAGACATTGAGCCGACGTGCGTGCTGAGGGAATATATCGTCACCCTTCAGACAAGGGTGTGGTCGTTACCTTGCCCTTGTTGTATGGAAGAGGGCGCTGCCCGACCTTAATGACCAGTAGATGGGAAGAGAGGGGGTAGGGGTTGCATTACGGGGATTACCAGCTCTTCGTACGCCCATTGCCTACTTTCCCACCCTACTCGACATGAAGAGGAAGACATGAATGGAATGTAACGGAAACTTCTCTACCCCCTCCCATTACCGCCGAAAGACGGAAAATAATTCACGGGAGACCGCCAATTTTTAGTGGAAATCTGGGTTCACTAATACGGGAATTTTAAGAGGAAACTAAAAATGGATTTGTGGTTAGTAGGGACGATACTAGGGGGGGTGGGGGGGGGGGGGGGGGGGGGGGGGGGGGGGGGGG
>JAHWFP010059574.1:0-17271 GCA_023313725.1 Lithobius niger | reverse complement strand
ATCAGATCAAAACCAAACGTATAAACGAAGAAAATTCTGGTTATTTATTAAGATATCTACGTTAGTTTCTTTCACAGCGACAAGAAGGACTTGAGGTTACATCAATAGAGCCCAGTTGCTACTGTGTGAGTTGTAAAATCATTTTTTTCCCACTGGATTAAAAAATATTCCCAAAAAACGGTGTATGAAGAGTTAAAGTTCGGTGTGAGAAAGAGAATTGCAAGACTTTTTTTTTAATTTTCTTTTTTGGTGGGAAGTAGAATTTTCTGGTTCCCCCAATTGCTGCCCCAGCCGTCTCTCCAAAAAAGTGATTCTAGCGTCGCGCCTGGTGGTTATGGAAAGGATCAGACTTGTCCATTTTTGAGTTATTTTGATTGGAGGTGAGGCACTGGATCTGCATGGATTTGCATAATGAAAACAAAACGGGCACACGTTACCTGAGAAGGTTTGAAATTTCTCGAAAGAAAAAAAGCTGTATAAACGGAGTAAGGGGAAAGACCAATAAAAACCTGGTTAGTACCGTAATGGGAAGAAACTTATGGTAAAGGTTGTAAATACGTGTGAATTGCAATGTTCATGGCAGTAGGACTATCACTTTATCAACTGGTTAAAAATGGCACGCTGTGTTAAATTGTGAGGGAGGAAAAAACGTAGAAAAGACCGATAAATAACCTTTTTTTGTTGCAGTTTCATCTGTGGAAGATAAAAATCTTTAAACTTGAAAATTGTATTAAAATTAAACCATGGGAAGGTATTTTCAAAACTTTAAAATTGTCAGGGAGGAAAACAATAGTAAATACTTTAAGATAGTTTAAAAATAGCCTTTTTGTTGTTGCATTCACATGTTTTGAAACATTATGGCTAGTTCAAAACTAAGTACAGAAACACAAACTACTCTGCAACGTCGGTTCAATTTGTGCTTAAACGGGATGAAGTAATAAGTTTTTATAGGATGGTGACGAATGTGAAATCTATATAGAAAAATCTAGCGTAACGTATAATGTTTGTGCTTAGTTGTAAAACCGGAAATTGCGTACCAAAGCAGGGAGATTCCTGCTCATTAGTTGTTGAAAAGTTTCATGGTCAGTTGATATAATAATTGATACGCTCTTATATTTTTTTTTGTTAGTCACGATCTTCAGGTCAAGTTCCCTAACGATTTCCTTTCAAGTTTCTTCCTTCCTTCTGTGACTTCATTTCCTTTGAAGAAGAGGAAATCTTGCTTGTATCCTGCGATACAATGAACAACGTTGTGGAACAAAATTGAACTTGAAATTTTGAGGGAAAGGTTTTTTTAACGTGATGCATCCATTACGGAATGGGTATTGTTACACACCACGTGCAGCAGTTAATAAAAAGTGGACGGCCAAACAAATAGAAAACATAAATAAAGAATAACTCATAAAGTAATGGGTTAACGAAGCAAACAGTGTACATTAAGGTCAGCCATGTGACAAATTAAGAAATCGAGTAGCTACAGTAACGTCATATTGGCTACTCACGAGGCTAGCGTTTGGAGAGTTAGCTACAAGGGGCACCAGATTAAAATGGAGGTAAATAAAACAACGATACTTCCAGTCAAGCCAGTTCTTTGAGAGCGAAATTGGTCAAAAAAACGTTGTTTTCTCCAATCCCTTCTGCTGCGACCTTGTAAATCGGAAAAGAAACGATTCCACTTGCTAAAAATTTCACAACTGTCAAGAAATCGAAAAATTGGCGCATGTTAGCCCTAAGAAATCCGCTCTAACAGCGTTGGATTCAGTAAGACGCCCTTCTTTTTTTCCCTCCATGTTTATCCAGTGACCCTTGCAGCTATCCCAATTACTGGCTCCAGCATAGAGTTATGTAATTTAATATGACGTTATTTTTACTGATCTAAACGAGTTTCTTCAAAAATCGTGGAATGTTTAAATTTTGGACTAATCTTTTCTGGAACAACCCATGATTTCTGTGGAAGCTACAGGAATGTTAGATCTTCTCTGGGGTATATTTTTCTAGAAACATTATTAGAAGATCGATTTTTTTTTCGTGTCGTAGAAATTCAACAAATTCATGATTTTCTCTGAAATACGTTACATTAATTTTATCACACATGATTCTTAAGTAAACATGAGCAAGTCCAAATCGCTCGCCATAAAATGAAATGTATTTCCCAGAGTATTGTTAGGTGGTATCTGCTCCGCTCCATCATACATCTAACAAAGACGGTGGCTGACATACTCGCACATGTGCAGGTGCGCCAATCTAGTCCGTAGAAGCCTGTCATGCTTAGCTGAGTTGCGTAGACCAACACCTGCGCGGATTTGTGTTCAGGTTCTTCTACGTACCGAAGTTCCAATGACTAGTTTAAACCGTTTTGTGTGCAACCTCACAATCAAACATGATTCAGTTGTCCAATGAAAAATTTGTTTTATTTTATTTTGTCATATCCCAACAGACAATAATGTATGGTTTAGGGATACGTTGATATTGGGTACAATAAATGCATGGACTTTGTTTCACTTTTCTATTATCGGCTGTCGTGGAATGTTCGAGCAGTAAAATTAACTTTTAAGGTGAAAAAACAGTGCACTTTCATCGGCAAATCATCTAGGCTTGCTTACATTATGTAACTAGGAATAGAATAGGCTCTTCATCCACGCGTACAAACTGAAGGACGGCTGTGTGACATCATTTCCTCACAGGCGAATCGTACATGGACTCGAGAACGCTGGCAGCCACTTGTGAATGGCCCATTCGTGATGTACGTGATGTAAAAACTGATTTTACACTTCGGTATCTTCGAAATGTCTTCTAAAAATGTCTTATGTAAGGTGAATTTACATTTGACGCCCTGCATTCGCACAATTCGTCTCTGTCTTTATCGAAACCCGACTCCGACGTAACCGGACCAACTCTACAGACTACCAGCCGGATTTTGGGTGAAAACTAGAGCATACACGACTAAATTTGGCAATTTGGCCGCCGAAAGCGCCACTGATTCTATAGATTTGTCCTGTGGCTGCTTTATGTCAACCGAGGACGATAATTAAAGCTCAAAAGAAACGACCGCTTCTTCCCTTGTAATGCTTTCTAGATAAGCGAACATGTCGCTATTTATGTCAAGAACAGAGAAGTACCTTAACTGTAGCTCAGTGGTAACTTTTGGCAAAAATAATTTTAAAACTAATAAAAATTTGTCACCCAAATCTACATAAATTTAAAATTGTTACTTTGAAAAACGGCCATAGCTGCCAATAGATGTCGCCACTTCCGAACAAAACCTGTGTTTTTGCTGACTCTGATAACCATGCCCGGATTGCCCTCTGCAAAGTTCTTTCCTTGTGGCCATGTATCCCTCTAAAATCGTTGAAGATCAAGCAGGATAGTTTACTGACCACGATCGGACGCTGTAGTTTTTGCCTTTGCCGCTAGTGGCGAATGCTGTATTATGATTTCGAATGTTCAGAAGAAGCTTAAAATCGTAACAGCACCCAGACCCGTGTAGCCCTAAGTTCATATCAAGTTCTATTCCCAATCGGATGGTTTGAAAAAAATCGCCGGGACAGACATACAGATATGCAGAGTTTCAAACTCAAGTAATGAACCTCCTGCTCCAAAATGGTCCTAATGTAATTAGTCTGCCATTGTAAAGTACTGGAGTATTTTGCTAATGAGTTTTAACGGATTAATGGACTTTTTGGGTTATTATTCTTATCGTTGGATGTAACCAATTGATATGCATAAAAGGCTGCTGAATTAATTAGCCTGTATTGTTTTGATGTACTTGCTATCTAGTGAATTGGGCTTCCCGCAAGGCAGGTGGAGAAAGAGTGGGCCTATATATGTAATTTCACTTGAATTTAAATTTTAACCTTGATAGGAAGT
This sequence comes from Lithobius niger, assembly GCA_023313725.1. Taxonomy (NCBI): domain Eukaryota; kingdom Metazoa; phylum Arthropoda; class Chilopoda; order Lithobiomorpha; family Lithobiidae; genus Lithobius; species Lithobius niger. The sequence continues at coordinate 13,404 of JAHWFP010059574.1, read as the reverse complement.
ACAACTATTAAAAAAAACATGAAATAAAAAGGCTAGCAAATCAACGTTGCACAGGCAAATAAGCGATTTTGAAAAATTTACTGTTTTTAGTATAGGAGGCTTGGTTAGAGATGCTTTTAATAAAAATTTGAAAGTTTTAAGTTAACAAAAATTCAGTCGGCACATCTTTTAATGTGCTGACAAATTAACATCGTAAAAGAAATGCCGACTGAATTTTTTTAACTTAAAACTTTCAGAATTATTTAAGCAGCTCTAACTAAGCGTCACTACTAGAAACAGTGAATTTTTCAAAATCCTTCAATCACCTGTGAAACGTTTGAGTTGCTAGCCTGTTTGTCTCATGTTTTTTAATAGTTGCACTTCACTATCAAAATTCAAATTCAAAATCAAGTGATATTGCACCATAATATACCCACTCTCTCTCCATCTACCTTGCGTGAAGCCCAACTTGCAAGTACATCAAAACAACATGGTACTAATTCAGCATTTTTATTCATTATTCACATCAAATATTGGCATTGCGATAAACTACAGCAAGGAAATAATAATTGGTGAAGTTTGCTGACCAATAAAATGGGCTTGTGGGGGGGGGGGGGGAAGAGGGACACAAGTCTGGAATTACTCGTGGCCTAGAATCACCGCATGTTGACAAACATGTGTTGGGGGAAAAGCCTTAAGTAAGGTAAGGATAGGACAAGGAGCGTTTGAAATAGACTTAGCAGATGGTTTCAGTGACGGATGAAGAAGGATGGTGCGGGCAACTGGAATGACTGGAAATCAATCATTGCAAGACGTGTCTGACCTAACCCTTCAATTCCAAACTTAAACGGATGGATGAAACATGAAAAACTGCCGCAAACCCCCTGCGGATCTTTTGGGCAGATGGGGTGCCGCTTATTTAGTTTTGAGATGTAGGCCTATGGAACCCAAAACTAGTGTTGAAGTGAAAGCCAACATTCAAAAACGTTATGATTGTTGAATAGCCAGTTGAATAGGACGTTGGTACTTTTGACCAAAAAGGCTTGTGTATATAAACTGTTCAAAATATTCATCTTGAACACAAACTAAGCTATATTTTGAAATACAGCACAAAAACTGGCACTGCAAATTTTCGAGTTTTTTTAAGTCCCCACGTTTCTAAAGTTGCTACACGTTTGTCTTCTTCAGGCAACCTTGGTGACCTTCTTTGCCTGCCTGAAGAAGACAAACGTGTATAATTTTAGAAACATATAATGACTTTAGAAAACTTTTGTGGTTTGTCGAAAATATGCAGTGCAGGTTTTTGTGCTGTCTTTTTGAAAATATAGCGAAGTTTGTGTTCAAGATAACCGTTCCTTTTCAAAGTAAATCATCAGCACATAGCTTCTTCAAAATTTTCAACGTATTTTCGTACGAACATAATTCCTTACTAGTTTATTTACTTGGAGCCAGAATTTCTTAAACCTACATTTTAAAAGTCATACCCTGGAACAGTTTAGAGAATTTTGTTGTATGCCCACGTGGTGCCTGGTTTAGGCAAGAAAAAAATCTGCTCTCTTATACTATAGACTGTATTGTTCTGGTTATTACTCAAAAATGAAAAGAAAAGGCTATAGAAATTAACACGGAGTTTGGCCAGGAGGAACTTTGGCAATATAGGCATACCAGGATTTGGGAATAATTAACAAATCATTCACGTTACCAGCTGAGAACGGCATAAATCTTATTCACAATTGATTGTGTTTTAACACGTCTTTGTACAGATTTTCTGTAGCCACAGCAAGACACATGTTCTGAATACTGACAGCATAGGAGAGCGTACAGATGCTTATCGTAATTTATCTTTAAGCTTGCTTATACTTCTGTATACTTTACATGAGATGGTAGAATTGAGTAGGCATCCCTGTCTTGGTTTATACTACGGGCCCCCTAGGAATCCGTTTCTTGAATTGAATCCGCAACTTGGCTTACGGACCGTATCTCTTGCTAGGCCCGTTGAATAATATTGCAGACGAGGGATTAGGTATCCCCCGAAGCGAACACAGCATCTTTGATGGCTCGCATGTGGAAGGGTTTAGCAAACTTCGCCTCCCGTTCACTCCTGCCCCTCCTTCATCCACCTTTGACTGAGGTCTTACTACAGCATGCCAGCCAGCATGGAGACCTCACTGAATATTTCATTCGTAGTAAACCTCAAGAGTTCCATTGGCCCGTGTACCCTTGCTTCGCTTGGTTGCCTTTGATTTGGATCTCTTTGTCTTTGGTCTTCGGCTGTGGGACTGCAATAGCGATCGAGCAGTCGCTCCGGCGCCAGACAACTGCCATGCCCATTATTTTCTCCTTTTGGAGGTTTACTGTTGGCTGGGGACTTGTTTTATGGGTCTAAAAACAAAGGTAATAAAAAATTAGTGATTCGAATGATTCGCCTATAATGCATAGTGCCAGGGATCTTGAAATTTGTTACACAATCGAGATTTTTTTTGAATTACTGGTTGACACGATTTTGATACGCAGCTTGATGGAATTCTGCATGTGTGGACAGATTTTTGAAGCAGTTACAAGGAGGGTAAAAATAATCGAGCACTATACGTGTACTAAGGGTGCACTGATACCAACTTTGCCGATCCGAGACCGAACCGGTTTAAAAAAATGTTCTGATACCGGTACCGATACCCAACATTTTCTCCCTAATTTTTCATCAACAGTGTAATTTTCTACAAAAGTCCAATAATTATTAAAACAGTTAAAATGTAGCTAGGAAAAAACTCATTTCCTGAGCAAAACGCCGTGAACCGCATGTTGTAATTTCGAATGGTTCCAGAGTTATTGATATTTCAACGAAAGTTGCCGATACCTGTACTGCAAATATCCAGAATACAGTATCGGTGTCGGTGCAGCCTTGACGTATGCAGTTAAATATTGAACGGCTTAGCTACTTGAACTGAGTATACAATGATTAGTCATATGTAAAAAAAAAAAAAAAAAAAAAATCACTGGAAGTGCCAAGGTGTATTATATCATGACCTGAGATATATGGAACGATCTAAACTAGCAACCCCAGACATATCCCAGTCTCCCCCATCCTTCAACCTTGAACCTTCCCCAGAACAATGAAAATGTCCTATGCACCTAGACAGGCTCTCTTGGCAGTGTGTAAATGTTTAATTAAAGTGACTTGATGATTCATGCATAAATTGATTGAGGCATGTGATATTCCAAGTTTGTTCTAGTCCCTACAGAAGGCTCTACTATTTCCAATGGATGATAACAATACAAAATCATTCTTAAACAAGATAGAGCAGGCTGCATGTGAAGTGCAAGACAACATTTTGAGAAATTCCCTTTGCCATTATTGTATAACGTCATCAACATCAATGGTTGGTAACAATACAAAATCATTCTTAAACAAGATGGAGCAGGCCGCATGTGAGATACAAAACGAGTTCCGAGAAATTCCCTTCGCCATCATTGTATAACGTTATCAACTTCATTGTCACTTTGCACAGTCACCTGATATCAGAGTGGGTTAGCCAATCGGGGTTAAGTGACAGGGAACAGATTTAGAAGGGACTATAGGTTCCCGAGGCTTGTCTCCTGTCGGAACGTAAAACTGAGTTGATTCAATGTACAAAGACCTTTCCAACGTGTAAGGTACTGTTCAGGGTGACCCACAGAGACACCCTGGCGGTTCCGTTGGATTCTTCCCGCAAGACGTAGTTATGATGTTTTCATTGTAGCTCTATAACTTAGGCCACTTGGTGATTATGGGGAGTGAATGGGTATTCTGAATCACGATGTGTATGTATGAAGCCGTGTACTTCTTACATTTGTTGAGGCCGATATTCTGTATGAATCCTCCAGCATAGGTGCAAAATGTGAATCTTCCCTGCTGCTCTTTGCTGTCTGTGGGAAGAGTCGCCATAGATGTAGAAGTGAAGATGGATGACATCGGCTGGTGATCAGGCAGACATACGGTCGGAAGAAGGGAGGAAAGAAAAAACGAAAAAGGCTTCTCTTTTTAAGCCCCCTTTCGCGCCTCGGTAACTTGATGCTGTCCCGCGTTTGACTGGCAAATATCATCGGTGAACGCGTCGTCCCGTACGTCGCGTGTAAATAATGGGACTGAATGACGGGCCGCCCGCTAAGAAAAAGGCGGACAGACTGACAGACGTACCACGATCCATCTGTCTGTCCGTGCGACTTGGCTTGGCAGTTATTGAAATTGCGAACAGAGAGCGAAAGACACAAGAAGGGAAATGGAGGTCGCGCTGGGGCGCTATTTTCATTGGTAGATAATCGGCTTTCAGGCGAGCGCGTGCGTCTTGCTTGCTGCTGAACTGCATTGCTGGCTTCTTCGGCGTTTTGTGGAAGACAAGGGGGAAAAAAAAGGTGAAAGGCCGGGGAATGAAAAGAAGGCACAATTGAGTGAATGAAATGGTCGGAATTTGTGGAAAATGTCGTAAGTTGAAGTGGAGGAATGGTGTGGAACTTAAATACGCAGAATTGCCGTGAATGGAGGAATTTTTATTTTTTATTTTTTTTTATAAAATAATTTTTTACACCAAAAATGATGACTGGATCAAGCTTTTACTCTAGTTTTAATTCTGGCTATACTGACGGGCCATGACTGAGGTTTCCTCGGCTGGCTTACCAGTTTTCTCCTCTTACTGGATCTCCTCCTTCTTAAAAAATACCCGTAAGGTTCAGAATTTAGCTAATTCATCTGCAAAAGCAATATTTTTTTCAGCTATCTTAGGTTTGGTAGAAAGTAGGGTACAGGGCGTACAACCGAAAGTACTGGGCTTCTCAGTTAGGATTGACCTACGTTTATGTTGTGATTGGTATTGGTCCTCATCGATAAACCAACATGTCTTGGTCCTGTTGGTTTCTGACTTTTTATTCTTGTCCGCAAACAAACTCGTAGGCCTTAAAGTATAATTTCCTTGTACTAGTTTCAGTTATTAACGTGCTCTCACCTTCAGGAATGGCTCGACATGAATAAATCGCCAATAATCACGTAATCGCCAATAATCACGTAATCTCTAATAATCACTTAATCACTAATAATCTCGTAATCTAAATTTAATGCAAAAGAGTATTGGTGTGATGTATTTCACTCGATTGTCATGCAACGAAACCTGCCTTTGCTATACTGTCTCCTATCATGTCATGTAAACATAGGCGTGAGCCTTACAGAACAATTATCACGGTTTGCGACAGCATGCTGAGAGGTCAAGCCCCACAAAACAGAAAGTTTAATGTTTTCTCCTAGAAGGGGTACAAAAAAAGGGTAAAACATGACCACTGCGGTAGTTTTACCTGATGCATTGAGCACAGCAGACCTTATTGCTCATGATTCCAATTGTAATGTCATTGTGTTACTTAGAAGTAAATTTGGCATCGTTGGAAAAGTAATCAGGTGTGAATTTGAATTCTGCGAAAACACTTAAAAACAAATTAATTCAACGTAGAACAATTTTAGTGAACTTCAGAAAATCATAACATAACATCACCCAAAACATTTTCTTCAACAAAATTGACGGTGTCGTTTATAAAAAACTTATTCGGAACCGTAAAGTTGGTTAAAATGTTGCCTTAGAACTCGTGGATATACTTCGCAAGGTTAACCCAATCTTACACTATCTTCACGTTCTTTTCAAACCTGGGTACATTTATTCTGTTCTTGTACGTCGTCAAATTGTAACTCGGAGTTATTTGATTGTTGGTAGTTTTCCTTGTTGCCACTAATGGAATTATTATTGTTTTTTTTGTTTTTTCCCCCCCTTCATCTGAATGTTTTACCTGTACATGCAACTCTGTGGAAATGTGGTGGAGTCATCCATAGAGGGGGACGTTTGAACTAGGTCAGGTTCAGTCCATTACACTGAAACGGGGAGAGAGTGTGTGAAACACGCACAAGCACACGTGGCGGCAAGAGCCTTTTTACGCCGTTTAGATCAACACAGCCAAAGACTGGTTTAGCTGTAGAGCCTGTAGGCTTTTTAGCTGTTTGTAGCGGCATTGAAAAGTCCATCCACTTGTTCTTTCTTCTTTCTTTTCTCTTCTTTCGTGCTCTTCATTAATATGTGAAAACCAGGTCGTTTTCTGTGCGCAAAACGGTCTTATAAGCGTGAATCTGATTTCTGGCGTGTGATAATACTCTTATTCTAGAAAACCCGTTGGAAATTCAACTCGCTGCATAAAACATCCGCTCTTCTCGTCAAATGTGTGGGTGGCGGAACTCCCTCTGCGTTTTCGCTGGTCGAAAGAACTGAGATGGCAGGATGCCTCCTCGTACTGTACTCTTCCCGCCTCCGACCAACGTTGACGGGTTTTCTCTGGTAATTTATGGAAATTTAGTTGCTAATGAGGAGATTGCATGCCCGGCCAAAGTTGGTCGACTGTAGTTATTAAGTATGAAACCATTAACTGCGTCTGATGCATTTTTTTTCTTTTTCAAATTTTTATTGTTTTTTTTTTCTGTTTCGCTATTGGGGAAGTTGTTTTATCGATCATACCGTTTGGTTACGGTGCTGTTATGTGGCGATATGTTCGTCCCGACACATCTGACAAGCAACGGAATGGTGATTAAGGCGAATAATGAAGTTGGGTAGACCTGTAAACCAGTAGACTCAGTATTTATTGACACGTGTCACGTGCACGTAAAAGGGCCGGTGAATAACGTAGAGACGCTTATGGCCGTGTCAGCCAACTATGGGATTTTACGATATTTAAAAATAACTTCTTTAAAATTAAGGATAAACCACGTATGGATAAAATGGAAAATAAAACTTACCAAACTAAAAAAGTACATACAGTATTCTTCCGTAGCTCACAAGAAACAAGTATGGGGAAAAGTTTGAAAATTGTTACATACCACTCTTGGCAGATAAAATACCATTGAAATAATTTTGGGAAAGTAACAAAATTGGACAAATAAAAAAAAAAGACGAAGCAGTGGTTTCTTGAAAACAACTATGCTTAAAGAAATTGTATTTTCTGTACAAATGATTTATTTTTCATTCAAAACTTACTGTAGTCTTGTAGGAATCGTGTGTTAATAATTTTTTTTTTATATTAAATATTTAAGAACGAATACTCTGTGTTAAAACATGCCAACTGCACACAAGCTCTTTCCGTGCTTCGTAGTGACCTTGGAAATGTTTGTAAAATTAAAAAAAAAAATTAAAAATGAAAATAAAACTACTTTCCTTTTGAATGTGTTACACGTGTGTAATTGTTGTTATAGGCGTTTGCTTCCTTTACACGAAGTTTTTTTTTCCTGTGTTGTATATTCAGAAATAAATGTAAATGCTGAAATTCCTTTATGTGCCCGGGATGGTGACCGAAATACCAAGCTTATGAGACCAGAGATGAGAGAGTAAACACAACACGCAACAGCTCCCTACATCATTGGTTGATGTATATAACTTAAGAGGTTTGATGCGTTCCCAGCCGAAGCAATGGCTTCAGAAGGAGAGGGATAATTTTGCTAAGCAATTCCAATAGGAAGTTTCTAGGATCTTTAACATGCCACTTTGGTCATGAGCATGCGACATCACATGGCCCTTCTCTTCCCGAAAATTCCTGGAGTGGCTGAGGTCAAGATCGAGCCCAGGACCTCTCCCGTATACGAGATAGTCATTCTTCGGATTATTCGCTATTTGGGAGGATGAGCTTTCTAACAGACGGACGTGCTTCTCTGCAGTATAATTCACACGAGGGCTCGTGCTACGACTGTAACGTTCGTGAAAAGCAACGACAAAATGAGCTTTGGCAGATGTTGATAATGAAAGCCATCACTAGAGGGCCACTGAGCTGCGACAGTTAGGGACGGTCTTTCAGCGAAGCCTGTGTAGCTTTCTCTCATTCAGTCATTGTTGTATTTTGACGTCGAAAACCAGTTTTTAACGTAACATGTCAAAAACCGTTTGGAAAGCGTCGAAAAGTGTGGAAAACTGTCAAAAAAGCGTCGAAAACCAATAAAATCAACATTGAATTGCCCAAACGTGGTACACAACAATGTTAAGGATTATAGCTCAAAATGAACTCTTTTTAACATATAATAAAAGCATCAAAAGCTCTTAATTTTAAATATATAATGACTTCTTAATTTTGAGGGTGTAACTGACTAGACCTAATTACTAGTGATAGCAGTGATACAAAACACACTGTGGCATAAATGGGTTTTCAAAATTCTTCAATTATGTTTCGTGTAAATAGGTTGTAATAGCTATGAATTTTTTATTTACATTTTTGTGTGGCTAAAATAAAGTATTTTAACAGTTTTTGACGCGTCAAAAACTATGTGTCAATAAGGGTTTTCTGACAAGATGGTTAAAACCATGGAAAAAACCGGATAAAACCTGTCGCATGTCAAAAACTTGCCAATCTTGCAGCACCATTCTTTTCTGTTTTCTCTTCCTGTAAAGGTCTTTTACCCCAAAGCAAAACTTGTTAAGGAATCCCGCCAAGCTTTTTGGCCGTGTGAAGTCGTGATATCAAACACCATGCTCTTTCGCCAAGCTAATCCCACCGAGTAACAGTTCGAAGGTTAAATGAAATATACGAAAATTGCTTACTGCGCAATTTTCAATTATTTCATTTAACGTTCGAAGTCGTAGTCGATGGGATTAGCTTGGCGTTTGATATCACGACTTCAAACGGCCGAAAAGCTTGGTGGGAATCCTTAACAAGTTTTGTTTTGGGGTAGAGGTCATTTTGGTCCCAATTGATGAAATCCATTTTTTGTTGTTAGTAATTGTGAGATGGAAACACCAATCTTGATTTCTGATCCATTTTTTTTTCTATTTGGCTTTCGTTACATTTTGAGGCCAGCAATCACCTTGCCATGCCTTTGCCTACCAGTGCGCCAATCTGCTTTTCGTGCCATTCATAAATCCAACCAAACGTCTAACAAACTTCCAAAAATTCCTAATAGTCGCGGATGATGCTAACTCTCAGGCCACCTTACCCAACTTAACTGACAGGTGCAGCCCATACACCACCGTCTGGCGTGCAGGTAATAAGCAGGGGGAAATAATAAGTGCTACATCCAAGGCGCAGAAAGATAGTTCTTCATTGATGATAACTAGGTAATTAACATAATACATTAACGTTTGCTACAGTGTAAAGAATGCCGTTTTGCTCGTTTATAACAAAGGCGCGATTTACAAGTAAAATCCATTGTGCATATCGTGTATAGGCCTACGTGAAACTAGGTTTGCTATTATTTAAGCAGGGAAAATCAGAAAATGTTAAATTCTTCTTACGATAAGTGTTCTGTTCATCATTGTGCTAGCATGAAGTAACACTGTGCTTATTCGTACAGAAATCCACAAAGACTAGAGATGTGCACACGGAGGGGGGGGGGGGGGGCCCCTAGCCCTTGCCCTCATGGCAAAATGCCCTTTTTTTCGCCTACATTCGCTGGAGAGAGGTGTTAAAAGCCTAAAATAGGGCGAATAACGGCTAAAAAAGGCAAATAACGGCTAAAAAAATGGGCGAATAACGGCTAAAAAAGGGCAAATAACGTCTAAAAAGGGCAAATAACGGCTAAAAAAGGGCAAATAACGGCTAAAGAAAAGGGCAAATAACGGCTAAAAAAGGGCCGAATAACGGCTAAGATAGTGGTGCAACGACAGGCAATAAGGGGTAAAAAGAGGTTGAAACACACACAAAAAAAAATTCCCCAGAAAGAACGTAAGTTGCCCCTGTCCTCTCGAGGGCCTGTGCACGTACGCACCACAATTAAAATTGTACATTCCTGCCATATAACAATTTTTGTGTACGGTCGGGGTTGTTAAGTGAAATTTTCGAAAATGTTTAGTGTCAATTACTGATAATTAGTGGTTGCTTTGCCCGATTTAAAAACGTGTTGTAGGAAAAAAAAAAAAACGTGGGAAGTGTCGAGACGTTGTTGCAGCCAGTGAGCTAACAACTTTAACGTCATTCTTTGAGAGGTTGGCAATTTTCTCTTTTCGAAATTATCTTTTGCTGGTGAAAGCATTTAGGTGAAACTTCGGCGTCCCAAAGCCAATTTGTTTACCTCAGACTTACTAATTTATTTAAAAGTCGAGCCTATTGGTGTCGAAATGAAAAGAAGGGGGAGGTGGGGGGAGTAGAGAGATTCACCAAGCCCCTAAACATCAGGAGATTAATTCCCATACCAAAATTGTGTTTCCCCTAGTCGGTAATGCATATCGATTGGGCTCGTCGCTTGCGACCGCACCCTCGCTGATGGCGTGCCGTGTCGTCGATACGCTTCTGAAATAACGATTTTTGCTCATGCAGGTATGTATGTTGGAAGGTTTGCTTAGCTCGCACGACCTCTCAACGTTGGGCCATACATCAGTACCAGTCAGGCCATTCGTGCTCGTGCAACTTTGTATGATCGAGGAACAAAAGGAATTTTTTTTTGTTGGTTTTGTTTTGTGTTATTCCTCCGTGTATTTTTTTGTAATGTTATTCTTTTTTTTTTTTTTTTTTGATTTGACGTCGGTCGTCAACGATGTACAGTTTGAGGAAAAGAGTTTTTGTTTTGGTTCAGCATCAGGCATTGTGGATATTATCGATTTGTGAATGCTATCAGTAACGATTGTGAAGTTGGACTGATGGGTTTGGGATGGGCGCCGGGCGCCCGGGGGTGCGGGGGGGTTGGGGTAAGGGTAGGTCAGCAGCTTGAGGCTAACGTTGGGTGTTTTTTTTTGGAACAACACAGATCAGGGTGGAGTTCGGTGTTTGCTGGTGAAGGGAGTGGTGTGGGAGAGGGAGAATTCTAAAGGAAACACGACTTTCAGTTAGTTGTTTTTGTTTTGAAATTTTTCTTAATTCAGTTTAATTTGTTGCTGTTGAAGGTGCACCTTGGTGGAGTAAATAAGTAAATAATACTTACAACGAAGTACTAAATGATAAATATTTACTAAATACAGCTAAACAGTAAAAATCAATTACAAAAAAAAAAATCATTAAACAGTAAACTAGAGCCAATTACAGTTAAGTGTCTTGAAGAGTTTCGAACAATAGCTTTGCTGATTACTAAGAGGCATGGTTTTTAAAACTTAACACTAATACGGACATGACGAGCATTGCTATGTCGGTGATATGTTTCATCCGGCACATTTTTTCCAACAATTAAGCCACTTTTTGGGTGCCTGTGCTAAACTTTCGTGCAGTAGGAATTATACATTTTTCATCGTATTTTAGTTTCGTTGGTGTGAGATGGCTAGGCGGGCTGATGGTCATTAGTTAAGTGTGAAGGTGACAGGGAAAGGGAGAGACTGAACATTTATCACGTTTTTGCATCAAAGACACAAGGGAATCATCAAGAACATGAAGCTAATTCCACCTGCCCAACCTGGTTAATAAATATCTGGTGAATGGAGGCGCCAAGTGTTGGTGGGAAAGGCAAACCCCTCTTGATTTGACTCGCGATATATCTCGAGTAATTATTAAGCGTTTAATGGCCTTTGCCATTTATCATGGCCAAGCAAAAGCTTGACTGCACACCAAACCAGGGCTAATGGTGGGAATGTTGGTTTATCATGGCTTTCAACGTTGTCGAGGACCTTTAATGAATTCACTCTTATCACTGTTGACCCGCCTCACCCTACCCCTACCCTATGGCTATGCAAGTGTTACTTCGTATTTGTCATTTTGGTAAGCTGCAATTCCGATTGTGTGATGCAACAAGCAACTTTCTCTTATACATCATTGTAAGTTGTTCTAAATTTAAGCAAACTCGGGCTTATTTACTTTTGTTGAACTAGACCGATAAGGGAACTGTTAGGATGTCTGTTGAATTGTTTGGTCTGCAAAGTATGAATGATTCGGTTTAATTCGATTTTGTAGTGAACTTGACCAATTATGTTGCAATTTTAATGATGTAATAACGGTTTTACTTGGTGGATCGGTGGACTGTGAAACGTAGGCCTAAGAGTGGGCTTGCAATTCGGGTTAGTACCGTAGGCCTGTGATTACTAACCAACCTTGGGTGTCGTATCGTACTGTGACTTCTGTGTTGTACAGCAGTAGACATATTCTTTTCAACGTGATGGGCAAACTAACGGATACGTGTACTGAACTCTTCAACATTAATCTACCGTCAGTGTTGCCGTGAGCCTTGCTAAATTTTGTGTAAACCTTTATAGTTTGTGTATTATGTATGCACAAACCTGTTACCGTCTTAGTATCCTTTTCTAAGAAAGTGAATAGCGTTACAAAGGTCCCCATTGCTCAAGAGGGCTTACAAAGGAAATGGTATTTTTGGAATGTAGGCCTATCGCTTACTTCTGGCAAACGACTTTGCCATGAGCTGTCCACCCATAGGGTATCTGATAGAACAAGAGCGGATTCAGCTTGATGCGGCCCCCACCACCTTCCACCCCAAATGTATAGATTTTGTAAGATATTTGAATTTTTTTTACACCATAAATCGCCTTAACCACCCTTGCAAAGCTTAGCGCGGCCGGCCCCGGGCGTTTCGGTCAGAAATCGTGAAATAACCTAGTTACAGTTCACGATTTCTGACCGAAAAGGATTTTAGATCGTAATTTTTCTGCTAGAAATTGACTAAATCATCGAAGTTTGGTAGAGCACCCCCCTAGAATTCTGGATCCGCCCCTGTGATAGAAAGATAACCTAAGTTTCATGATTTTCTGAATAAGCAGTTGAATGAACACTGTTTCCAAAAGTCCCCTTCTGTACACGTTGCCGTTCTCGGCTATTTATATATCGTTTACCGATTTGGCGTTGCTGGTAGGTTTGTCAAGTCGTAACGATGCGTGAAGCCGCAAGTTTACAGCCGTATTGACGTGTGGTGTTGATTTTTACCCACTTGATGCGGCATTCAATATACCGGCCATGGGAGCTGTGTTTTCATCCGCATTTTCACTTCCTAGGGGTAAGGGAAACCAACAAAAAATAAATAAAAAATGCCAAAGATTAAGGGGGAGAAAAGGGAATTAGTGTATAGAGGAAGGTATTATGCCGCGCCTCTTCAACAAATTCCCTTCTGGGTTTTTGCTTTGCTCTGTCCTGGGGATTTAACTCTTTGATGCCCTGCCAATCGGATCAGTGTGGCGGCGCGGTTTGTGTGGAACGACGGGGGCGACCGACCGAAACCCGTGCAACGTTGCTTTTGTCTGCTCTAATCTGCATCGCAACGAGATGATGGGAGGTCACGGGCCATCAGCGCCGACATCTCCATTCGGCGCCCTTTAAAGGTGGGCTCCCCCTCCCTCCAAACCCACCACCCTGCCTATTGTGCACCCGTTCTTTGAAGGGGTTTGCAAAGGGTGTGTGCTCCATGGACTGGGGTGTACGCTGGCTGTTGGGCGTGCTTGTCGTCTCTGCGTGCGGGCAGCTCTCCAAAAGGGTATAGGGAAATATCGGGGTAAAGTTGGCCATCACAAAACCTTTCCACTA
>JAHWFP010059572.1:0-10865 GCA_023313725.1 Lithobius niger | reverse complement strand
CAACAAGAGTTTTAACGGGTGACGTGTTACGTAAGTCACTGTGACGTCACACTCTTGTCCCACATCGCCCATCGGCCATTGCGAGATACTACCAAGTGTTTGGTCCCGGGTTCACGCTCGGACACAACGAAAACAAAACAGAGCATATCACATCTTCCACAAAGAGATCCAACAGGGAAAAAAAAAAGTGAGGATGCAACCTCGTTACGGTAACATCCTGTGCTTTGTATGCAGTCTCCCACTCACCCTCGGTAGCACGTCTTTTAAAACGGAACAATTAATTGGTCTTCGTAGTGAAATAGAACGTTTTCAATAACACTTTCTAATAGCGAACTGTAGTTTGAAGGGAGTCAGAGTCCGTTACTTTGCCGTTCGTTAGAGTTAAGAGGTTCCGAGGTCTTCGGACTTTCCAAGTAATGTCATTCAAAAACGTACATCTCTTTTCCGTCGGGTTTTGAGTGACATGCTGCGATGAACACAATGAGCGTGTGGCATTCTTTTTACACTTTATTATGGCATTAATCCTGACTTAACACCTGCTTGTTCTCACAAGTGACAGGTAGAAATTAGTGGCAGATTACCCGAGTTGTTTTACATTTTTTTTCTTAGACAATCTATTATTCAACTTCAGTCACTGTAAGCGGAATTGCTAGCAGCTGTTATTATGCACACGAAGTAATTACAAAGTGATGAACCTGCCTTCCGTTAGAAAAAAACAAATTCGTAAAATTCTTAAGTCGAAAATGCATTGACTGTAACGAAGCAGTCAGCATTCCTGGACGGGATTTACCGTTCAGCATTAAACACAAGAATTTACGTTTGAAACGATAAATCACAAGCAAATGGTGACCGAAACAAAACTGTTTCAAATGTAGGCAGGGTTAATAATTTAGGTAAAAATTGTACCAGATAAATCGTGTCAAATAAGCCACCAGCGAAAATCATACACTAGAATAAGGTAGTACAGTAAGCCACCTTTATGCACTTACGTTCTATTCAATTGACGTGACCCAGATTCGAACCGGCGAACCAGTTCACCACCACGTCATTGTCATACCGCCTTTACCGATATGGCCATTTTTTCAATAGCTTGTTTCTCGTTTTCTTTTATATTTTATTTACACCGATTTATGTCTATTGATTTATCCTTCGTAGGGCCTTATGAGTACACCGTATATTGATTTGTATTCCCTCTCAATTGCCGAATGGAGCTCTGGTTATTGAGGCTGTACCGATTCCCAGCTGCCGAGCCGATTCTCGCCGAGCAGTGCATATGCTCGGTATACCGAGCAATTACGTTAATTTTTGCCAAGCCGAGCGTCTGGTCTTGGTAGGCGATCCTGGGGCCGATGGACCTTGAAAGCGAGCTTCATTCTGGCGGTACGATTACGATCGATGAATGGTTCGGCTAGCACAGAATTCAATAAAAGAACTAAATTTGCAGATTATTCGATAGTACAGACTAACTACTTTTTTTAAAAAAATTTAGTAACCACAGCATTGTTTTTGTATCACCAGGCTGTTTTAGTGAATAGATTTGTTGTTTCTCGAAGCCTGCTTGGTATTTAACAAGTGCTGATTAATAAAGGTGCTCGGTCTTGCTCGGCAGCACTGATCGGCTCGGTTATGCGCGGTGTACCAGGCAGTTTTTTGAGCTGTCGACTCGGGATCGGCTCGGCAGGAAAAAATATGCTCGGTATAGCCTTACTGGTTACGGTTGAGATCTTAATTTCGGGTTCAGTAAGTTATCTGTAAGCCAGTGGACAAGTGGTCATATCGATGAAGGCGGTAAGGAAGTGATCTGGTGATGGACTGGTTCGCAGGTTCGAATCCGGATCAAGTCACAGGTGGATTAACTGTACTACGTTATTCTAGTGTATGATTTTCGTTGATGGCATATTTCTAATTTTCCTCTATATTATTTACAGCGATTTATGTTTACCAGGAAGGCATTCAAAATTTCATGATAAAATTTCTGATATTTCCAGGTTTTCCAAACCAATTTTGACATATTTCCCCGACGGCGTTTTTTTCGGTCGAAAGAATATGCAGTACAGGACTAGAAATTTAGTTTTTTTCACATTTCACTCAAATCGCAATAACTGCAACGCATCGCTTTGCTAAATAAAAATTGCACTGCACTAACTGCATGGGACTATATGGTAAATAGTAAGAAAACCGTAATCTGAACAAAACTAGTAACGCACTTAACACGTAATGACCCATATTACCAGGACGAAATGAATAAAACATACGTATGCTTTATTCATTTCCTCCTGATATTACTTATACCTAAGGAGTTTTTGTTTTATTAGGAATGAAACGAAAAGAATATGATAGTTTTAAATGCAATAAAGTGACGGTATTAGACGTAAAAATAAAATACGAATTAGATAACCTTCGTAGAGAAAGAAGACTTTCCCGAAAAATTTTGAAATTCCCTGACTTCCAGTATATATGCTTACCATGAAATTCCATGATTTTTCCCTGACTTTTTTCCACACTTGCTAAATTTCCTGAATTTTCCAGGTTTTTCCAAGTAGAACGCCACCCCGTCCATGTATTTACTAGAAAATTAATTATTCGAAACGGATCATTAAACACCCTTTACTTTGTGAGTGATCGTTTAAAAATAAAATTCGCATTTACAGTTGGAATTTAATTTTTGAACGAAAAATCACACGGTAAAGGGTGAACGAAACCGAAACTCTTTAAATTGTAGACAGAGTAAATAATCTAAGGAAAAAATATGCCAAAATGATTAATTGGAGAAACATATATCATCAGTTAACGACTCCATGTAAAAATTTGGAAATTCAAAATGGTAGCCTACTTACCGTAAAATTGTGGTTCGTTGGGAGCTAACTTTTCTACAGCTTGGACAGTGAGGGGTCTTGTTTGGGGCGTATTATTATTGCAAACACTATTGATTTAAAATACAATAAAACATAAGATAAACTATTAATATGACGCAAATTATTACAGGGCTCCCACTTGTCATAAAATTCATAAAATTCTTTGATTTTAACGAAATAACATGAATTGGACATAAATTGTTGTTTTGTACCGTAAACAAATCCTAAAATAATAGAAATTGCAAGGAAATGCTGGGAAACAATTCTCACTGAAAGTATGAAATTCCATCACAAGTGGCCCATTAGGAAGTCAATGTTTCTAAAAATGCCTTGGCTTCAGGGAGGGGGAGGGAATTTGCCCCCCCCCTTCCCCCATCTTGTAAAGTTAAAAAGTTTTGAAGACTAACTGTTCTGTAGTTATTGTCTGCGCAGCGTACCTTGAGTCCTGCAGGTATGTTATGAGCGACTACGTCTTCCTGGAGGAAGCGGCTTTAATCGATGGCCGCCATTGTTTTTGTAACCATCTAGGATATCAACAAGGTACTCTGCTATCGAAGACACACAATCGATTATCAGTGTTCGTTCTGGGGCGAACTCAAGATAGGCCGCGGATACTATACACACTTTGTAAAACAAAAAAGTTTGGTACAAACCGGGTTTAAAAACCAGATCTTTGTGTGTTTTCAAGAACATGTGCTAAACCAAGCCTTCCTTTCATTGAAAAAGATTTACTTAATTTGGTTATTGGATATCATCCACAGGTAGCCTGACTAGTCATAAGAAACGCTGACTTTGGGGGTGATGAGGCGGGTCCGATTATTTTTGAACCTACGCTTAAATGTCACAAGAAATTGTAGGTCATATTTTCATTTTTCCAGCCACCTCCACCTTCCCCCCCCCCCCCCCACGAACGTCAAGTTACCAAGTATGCTAAAAACGAGAACGTGGGTTTAAAATTGTCCTTGGATGGTTTAAAATTTTAAAAAAGATGCCGATTTGTCATAAAATTGTCATAAAATTTGGATCCATTTCGTCATAAAATTAATAAAAAATATTTGCTTTTAGGAGTAGAAGCCCTGCAAATAGTTTAAATACTAGTCTTTTTAGAACACAGGCTAATCTCAGAAAGAAAGACAAAAAAAACCCTAACTGGGAACCGAACCCAGGACTTTCATTTTCTACCAACTTCGCTATCCGGACAGACCCTTGGCTAAGTGTTCCAGCTGAGCCTAGAAACTGTCCAAATTTTATCAGGGTTGACATAAAGATCATAAATCTAATCTACAAAGAAGGATGGACATCAAATTGTTTCTTGGAATCCACGATAGATGCGTGGCTTATTTTTTAATTCGACGTGTCTCACGTCGACATGTCTCACGTCGAATTAATGCAATTGCACAGAAAAACGGGTCAGCCATATCTCCCCAAAAACTAGGCACATTTGGTCACTTCTGATCTGACGATATCAAAGTAAAAGTTTGGGCGGTTGTAGGTGAGAGGTCAAAACACTGGATGTTTCACAGATTCGGAATTCCTAAGTGCAAACCTCTAACGAGGTCTTTCAGAGCGAAACCGTTCGGCTGTAGTGTACGTGCTGTTAGTGACGTAGGTGCATAGGTGTGCTCTTAAGCCATCTTAGCGAAAATGGCGGTGGTCCGCCAGCTTTTCAACTTCGGGGGAAAGAGTGGGTCGAGGGTTTGACAGAGGTTAGGATTTGGGAAATTTCGGCATCGTTCGGTGTTATGACGTCATCGAAAAAGAAGTTTGATGTGCTAACGTACTGTATTTGATCTATAATTTGACCTATAATTTGATTATAGCATCATTTTAAGAAGGTTCCTTTTTTACAGTGGATAGGCTTAGTCATTCACTCACTATTTAGTTTTATCAGCTTGTCACTGTCACTGTTTTTTTTTACCCTTTCCTGGCCTTTTTTTTTTTGGTCTGTTTAGGTCTGGAGGGTTCCCTGGCTGTGGGGCCAGCATTTATCGGTTCAGAAAATAAAAAGAGGGCCTATTTTTTTTACAACTATGAAACAGGATTTGGGTCTATTGTAGGCGGAGCGAACAGACCTTTATTTCAAATTTATATTTAGTATTTATTTTAATGACTGTACCAGATTTGTTAATGCTCGTTAAAAATCTAGGAGAAATGCTCATTCGGCTAAGTTAGGGCTATTTGCCTTTTAGTGTGACGTACTGTTGTTATTTGCAGGCCTTTGTCTTATTTTAACTTTATTTTCAAATAGGCCAAATCTATGTATCTTATTTATAATTTGTAATTTATTAATGTTATATTAACAGGTTTTCGTTTGTGCCGTCATTTAGTGTCTGTTTAACTTCTTTCCACATCCAACACTAAAGATGCGAGCCATCGACGCCGCCTGCGCCGCCGACTAAAAATAAAACGGTACGTTGGCCATGGCTGGTTGGGCTGCCGCCGCTAATAATTCTGACATTGTTCACAACAATAATTACTGCCGCGCAAAGTGCCTTCCCTAGATCAGGTTCAGGTTGATTTTATTGAGTTCTAAAGGCCCTAGAAGCCATACACTCACCCTATTACCTTAACCTAACTTATGCTACATTCCATGACAGCAAACAGGGCCCAGATTACAAAATGTTAATAATAAAGCATTTAACTGTATGCCAAACAATGATCAAAGCGATAGTTTTATAGTTTTTAACAATAATTAAAAAATTGGCAATGATGCCGCTGGCCTAACTCTAGTCTTGACAACGCCACCTGCGAAAATATTGATGCGCACACCTCTATCACGCACGGTGACAGCGATCTAAAAACCACATTATAATCCATCAGTAACGATCACAATATTGTAGGTCAAAAAGTGTTAGCTCTTATGCCTACTTTAGCCTTTAGGCCTAAATTTTAGTTGTCATTTTTATTTCGTAAGTAGCAGCTGCGTTTGAGATTAAGCATATTCATTAATGCAACACTGTTTCGAGTCCACAAGTTGCCGTGGCAACGAGGAATCTTTAAACTATTATACGCAGGCATGTTGTTGTTTTGTGCTGTGTGTAAATACGTCGTCTGATGTATAGTTCCGTTTCAGTCTTCTGTACAGCCGTACCGGCTAAGAAGACTATTGCAACGACTTTGTCCGTCCGTCCGTCGCCTTTTTCAACTCGCAATGGTACCAGAAACTGACGACCACTGTTTACAACGATAGATTCAGTGTCAAAAGTTATTTAAGCAACATGGCAAAAAAAAACATCGTTACTTCCTTATAGCTAATAGACTTCTTCGACGTAACTAAATAAAATAATAACATTTGATCGTCGAATTGAAATCCTAAAGATAACACTGCAGCCGTAAAAACAAAAGCATTTTAGCTTCGTTTAAAAGTCTCGTCGCATTGTTGCATGAATGAATGGGCTTATCATCGAACCAGATTCTCCATTAGGCATATCTGCTACGAAATAAAAACTACAGTTAAAAAAATTAGGCCTAAAATCACGTTACCACGGCAACGTCAAGTTGCTACGAGTAGCTCCTGTTCATCAACAATGTCTCTCCCGTCACTTCCCTACTATACCACTGATCTATATAGGCTACGTTGCGCGTTACGTTTAACACTGTAATTGTATGCCCGAAGGCGCACCATGTTGCAAACATGAATAAGTGTACTATACAAATCAAATCTCCCTTAGCAGCTACTTACGAAATTAAAGCTCCAGGTAAGAATTAGGCCTAAACGTCAACAAAAATCTAAAATAAGCTTAAAAGCTAACCTATTTTTGACCGGCAGTTCTGATGGTTACTGCTTTTAGATTATATAATACAGATAGCTGTTGCAAAGCATGATAGATTAGCAGTGGCAGAACTGTACAGAAGACCGGATGCGACTAGGTAGTCGCCCTAGCCGCTTGTTATATGTATAGCTTCGCCGTGATACGACGATTTAGGTTTCATATTCTGGATTCCCATCGCTAGTGTAAATCCCAGTTTCGTTGCCATGCTGACGATAATTCCTCTAAGCATTCGGTTTTTTTCAAATGACGCTAAGGTGTATCGTATCAGTATCTTTTTGTTTTTAATGTTTGCGTTTCTTCCTGTAGGATGCAAGGACCAAATGTTATTATTTCATTGAGTTACGTCGAAAAAGGTTATCAGCTAGAAAGAAGCAACAAAAATTTAATTTGCCGTGTTTTTTTTAAGTTCACTTGACTGCAACCAACCAGGTGTATGCGTCGTCGGAATTCCTTACCTATTCACGATTCCAAATTTACAATGGTGAGTGTTAGAAATAAATTCGAAAATTTGTTATTTCTTCTTTAATAATTGTTCGATTTACGTCAAATTTTGGCTCAGCAATACTGTTTGGGTTATCAAGCGTTGTACCAAATTTCATTCCAATCCGATCTTTCGTTAGGGCTCCACCTTGACTAAAAATGTGCAACCAACGGACCAACGGACCAACCAACCAACATTTTGCAATTTGGTGTCCGTTATAGGCTACGCTTCGCTCGCTCCGCCAAAAAGGGCAAAAACTGTACTTTTTCCGAAAAGGGCAGGGGTGTAATCCCCCCCCCCCCCAACCCCCACCATCCCCCCCCCCCCCCTCCCGCCCGGGCACGCCACTGACCATCGTGCATCTGCATCGAAAGACTGGACGTAAGTGTATTGGATAATTTAATTTATTTTTTCAAACCACATCATTATCCGAAACATGTAACAGAACTCTGAAACCGTATCGCAACAACCTTCGTAATGATTTGGGGGAACGATAAGCTATTTTACGCTGATGTTGGAGCAAATTAATAAGATTAGTTATACTGTACAGCCTGCTGTAGGGACAAATAGTTTTATGGGGATGTGTGAAGGCCTAAGTGCAGATACCAACCACAGCATTCCTAAGTGCGCCTATCGCATTAATTCTTATCATCGTTATATAAGTTTTCTGTAAGCAAAAAAAAAATAGGCACGCGAGTAAAATTGCGAAAATATTCGTCTTTTACTTGGCTCTTAGGTGCAGTATGCCGCTACAAGCAGCTTGCAGTGAAACCCGGGGCATGAAGTCGTTTGACTTTGCTCGCGGTTTCCTCAAAAGTCGTGGTTTTGGTAGCCTACTAAAAAAAACAATGCAATTTGAAAAGTGCAACTTTAGAGTGAATGAGTTGGAGCTTTGGAGGGCTTTGTAGTAGTGATAGCCGATAGCGTCTTCTATATCAGCGGTTCCCAACCTTTGCTACAGTATTCCTCCCCATTATGACAAACACTCAATGGCACCTCCCCAGCCCCATTGCTGCAGTGTCGGATTGGGACGGGTCGAGCCTCCTTGGGAATGTTGGGCATGGAGTGTCCTCCCGAAAGGTGGGGAAAAGGTAGGCACAATCGTAATCGGTTATCCACAATAAGCTCCTCTATAAAATTGATTGTTGTGGTATTTCCGGTAAGATTAAAGACTGGATTGCAGCCTCCATTCAAAACAGGTCCCAGCAGGTTCAAATTGACAACTGCTTCTCATCTTGGACTCCTATTCCATGTACAGTTCCCCAGGGTTCAGTTCTCAGGCCTCTCTTGTTTGTGATCTACATTAATGATTTAATTTTTGACAACCCAAATATTTGTGGCTTCAAATTCTCTGATGACCTAAAGGTTGGTGGAGAGAACCTGACTGGGAGTAAATTCCAGGATCTTGACACTCAGATCCAATATGTAGGGGAATGGTCAGATTGCTGGCAGCTTCCCATAGCAATTTCAAAATGCCATTCTTTCCATGTCGGAGACATGAATCCTCGTGCTCATTACATGCTTAAACAGACGCCGCTTCCCCAAATTGAGGAAGTACGAGACTTGGGAGTTTGGTTCTCCGGAAACTTAAAATCTTCCATCCATTGTCAAAAGGTATGTACCTTGTGTGTCGACGGATGTTAAGTGGTGAAACTGGCCGACACATTGGGAGATGGAAAGAATGGTGCTTAGGCCTAAGGAAGAAATGGGCTGACTCCATCTTTAGCAGTTCAGGTTTTAATGATCATGTAGCTCGCCCGACATATAGCCAGGGACGGCAGCCAGCAAAGGCCAAGACATGAAGAAGGCTTGGGGTACAATTAGTCCGGGGAAAATGGTAAGAATTCTAATGGACTAGCCGAAAGACTCGCCGAGGAAGACATCTTAGTTCGGCAGGTATCAAATTGGTAACCATGCAGGAAACCCATCAGGCCGGACGTCCTAGGCAACGACAACAATGGCGGTAGAAAAGCATACAGTATAGGTTACAATTGTTACAAGGTGGTAATTAGTAATCATTGTAATGCAGGCTTGATATTGAAGTCCACAGCCAAAGTCATCAGACCCAGGACCACAGGATATGAAAGGTTGACGGGTACCAAGCGCAACTGGTGATTGGTTGCGTCAACCCTCGTCGATACACTTGGCATATCGCCGATCAGCTATAATTAAAAGATGCTTCACTTCCGGCAGTTGTACTACTTTGGCGTGGGCATTTAAAGTTTTTGTGCGGCCAGTATTGGAGTACGCTACTCCTGTTTGGTCCCCGTACTTGTTGCAGGACATCGACGCTGTGGAGGCTGTTCAGAGACGCTTCTCTAAGTGCTTCCCTGGTTTGCGAGACTTTCCTTATGGGAAGCGCCTCGAGAGACTGGGTCTTGAGTTGCTGGAGTTGCGGAGATTGAGGTTCGATCTTGTTTTGGTTTATCGGATTTTGCATAACCTCATCGATATTGATCTTCCGTTTTTTGATTTTGCTCCTGGCTTAAATGTAACTAGGAGACATAATTGGAAATTGGCTGTCCCGGCATGTCACACAGATTGCCGTAGGCATTTTTTTTCTGTACGAGTAGTTCCTGTCTGGAATGCTCTTAATAGGGATACTGTAAATGCTAGTTCTATCCCGTCTTTTCGTCGAATGCTTTTTTTGGAGGGAACCCCTCCAACGTTGTTTCAAACGTCCGCTGCCCTGATCTGCCCTAAACCTCACCCGGAATGGCGTAAGAGGCTCACCACCCTGCCGTCTCCGTCCACCTTTGGTGGAGAATTTATTTATTTATTTATTTATTTAAAGGGGGCTGGGGGTTGTGCCGTAAGTTTCTCCTGCATGGTCCAGCTGCCATATTTTAAAGAAATTGCTTGAATTTGAAACATTTTCGTACAACTTAGGTATGCAACTTTCATAAGAATCCCTTTCAAATTTTTCAAAACATATTTGATTTTTTGTTTTAACAAACGCTTCATGCAGTGGGTGCAGCTACTGTATTTTTAAGAAATAGGCGTGAATTTGGAACGTTTCCCTGTAACTTATTTTTTGTAAGTTCGTAAGTTTTTTGTAAGTTCTTCTGAGGAGGCCTCCCCGTTAATCCCAGTGTTCCCTAGCGGCCCAACGCGACATTGCATTGTTGTGTATTTCTTTTTTTTTAACAAAATGAATAACAATGGTAAGTCTTCAAAGGGTTTCAAAGGGTCTAACGAGCGTTAACCACTCCTGGTCATCTGCCCGAAGCCCTAAGGCCCTATGTCTGCAACAGCCAGATTCCCAGGCGGTCACCCACCCAAGTATCAATCCAGTCCAATGCTGCTTAACTTCGGGGATGGTAAGTCTTGAAAATATTTACAAGAATGTACTTTTAAAAATGTTTGACAGCAGGTATAGGCCTGTCATTGGCGAGAACTTTGCGATGCATCGTTAAAAAAGTTTACCACATCTGGCAGCGTCTCGCGCCTCCCCTGCAGTCGCTCCACGCCCCGCTAGGGAGGCGCGCCCCCTGTTGGGAAACGTGGTTCTATATGTAGCATTTAAACTGCTCCATTCTGCTCCATTTGAAATAATAGTGGTAAAAATTGGAGAAAGGTATCAGAAGAACGAAAATTTCTCCCGACTTTGTTTGGCTTGTTTTCATCGGTCAAGGTTCATTTTATGGCCACGGATATGTGGTAGATATCCGTGAGCCGTTGTCGATTTAACGGTTATAATTGCTCGCGAGCGAGAAACGGCTAGTCCACTATCGAGGGGGTGGAGGGAAACACGAG
>JAHWFP010059571.1:59012-78205 GCA_023313725.1 Lithobius niger | reverse complement strand
TATCACCTTTCCTGTCTAGAATAATGTGAAACAAAAACGTTCAGTACCACAATTATAGTGTGCTGAACGTTTTTGTTTCACATTATGCTTTTGATTTGTTGACGGGTAATGAGTTACAGCCCTAAAAAATCAGTTTTTCGACCGTCTTTTTTCCCGACATCTTGGATTTAAGGGCTCCTGGGAAAATTTCGAAGCGACTCCATATCTAAATATGGTCGTACATTCATCATAACGATTTTCATGCTTTTATAAAAAAAGTTAACAGTTAGTGCACATCGCGTCTGCTCAAATGTATGCAAGATCGAGAAGTAGTTGCCACATGACGCAACGTTGTGCAATATTGTGCAACACCCGCGGAACCCGCATCTGGGTGATAGCAGGATGTGATTGGACCACGCGGAAACAGCAACCGGTCGTGAAGGGCAATGGGCCGCAGATTGCCAGACACTGCAGGTGATCATCAATTGTGTGGCTTTCGATAAAGCCGCGTGCCGTTGTTGCGAACATGGTGTTTGCATCGGAAATTTGGGGGCAAGGCGAAGAAGCCCACGCCTTGCATCCCGACATGCGGGTTCGAGACAAAAAAAACAAACAAGGCAGGAAACAACAAGAGAAAGGAGTGGCAAGGTGATTGTGGGGTGGAGAATGGAATTTCCTAGGGAAAAGCTGATCAATGGACATGTTACATGGATCCCTGTTTGCTGGACGTTCTCGAAACAGTGTTGCCGAATTAAATCCAACACAACTATTAAAACCATGCTGTATTTGCTGTAGATGGTCAAATTTTTTATCGATGGGAAGCAGCTATCTTGTTTCCGCAGCAGAGCTAGTACCGTTTTTATTGCTGCATGGCTGCATTTAGCACTGCATGAAACGGGGGAAAAGAGACGCGTCCACACTACATGCAACACTGCAAATTGCAGCTAAATTGTAGGGAAAAGAAACAGCATTCTAGCAAACTGCTTTAGCACTGCGAGGGGGGAAAAACGCAAGGATAGCAAAAATTCGGTAATCCTTCACTTATATTTCACAAGGGCGTTTTGGCCTGTAGTCGAGCTAACAAAGTTCGGATCACAACTCAAACGTCCCATGATACATGACTCGGTGAGATGGCTTAGACAACAGGCAGAGGCGTAACTTCAAATTGGAGCCCGGAGGTGGCAGTGATGTAGAGGACTCCCTCCCCCCTTCATAAAGAAAATAAATGTAGTTTTGTCATAGAAGGGGGTAAGAGCCCAATAGAAGCCGCCCTCCCCCCTTCATAAAAAAAAATGCTTCAGTAACACAAGGCGAGAGCCCAGTGGTGGCCCTCCTCCCTCCCTTAAAAAAATAAAACAATTAAGTTTTTACAACACAAGACACAACTTTTTTCACGAAACTATAGCAATAACTTACTTTCTAATATTTTGCGATTACAAACAAATTTTAAGTTGGGGCCAGTAAGTGGGGCCCCCAAAGTCGGTGGACCCGGAGGCGGCTGCCTCCTCCGCCTCATTGTAGTTACGCCACTGACAACAGGGACATCTGAGTTGTGATCTGAAAGTTCTTTGCTTCGAATCCCAGTTACACCATCTCAATGAGCCACAAACTGTAAACCTGAAACCGGAACCGGAACCACACTACAAAGCAGGGACAGTAACGCCATATTGACTAAAAGGCTAGCGTCTCGAGAGCTATCTACAAGGGGCACTAGAATAAAATGGAGGGAAAAACAACGGCGTTGGTAGTCAAGCCAGTGCTGTGAGAGCAGTTTCGTAGGCCTAAAAAACGTGTCTTTTCCGATTCCTTAGCTACGAAGTTGTAAATAGGAAAAGAAAAGATTCCACTTGCTCAAAATGTCAGCAATTATAGCCAACGAATCGAAAAAATAAATCGCTCGTTTTAGTCCTAACAAATCTGCTCTAACAGTATTGGCTTCAGTAAGACGCCCTTCTTTTCCCCCTCCGTGTTTATCCAGTGCCCCTTGCAGCTAGCCCAATTACTGGCTCCAGCATGGAGTTGTATATAATAATAAGACGGTTATTGTCACTATTCTATACATCAAGCAAGACGGGAAGGACGTGACCGGGTTCGAGTTAAAGAACCCAGCCCATAATTCACACGATCCTAACAAATGGCTTGAAGAGAGAACTCTGCCAACAGGGCGTCTGTCAGTTGCGATCTAGAGTTCGTAAAGTGACCGCGGCCTATCTTGAGTTCTCTGCAGAACGAACACAGATAATCGATTGTACGTTTTTGGTAGAAGAGTGCCTTGTTGATATCCAAGATGGTGAAAAAAAAAATGGCGCCCGTCGATTAACGCCGCCCCCGCCAGGAGGACATAGCCGCTCATAAAATGCTTGCAGGACTCAAGATACGCCGCGCACATAATAATGTCAGTGAAATATAAGTTCATAGTGAGGGTGTCTCGAATCTTAGCTCAGTAGTGTGAGATTTTTCACTATTGTCTAATATTCACGCAAATTAAGGAGCTTTAAATAGCAATGGTGTCAAAGACCTGAGGCGACACACGGCGAGGTGACGTTCCTTCCGCTGTGTGCACCCCTCCTCTGTGTTTTTTTTTTTACGTATGACGTGAGTTGCGTAGAGATTAAATCGTTACACGGATAAAAATTTATGATTTTTTAACTGAAACGAGTAAATGTACAATTGGGAAAATTGCTGCTGGTAAAGTACAACAGCACTTAAACAGATGCAATTTTCTCAATTGTACATTTCCTTATGTTAATTACAAATCATAAATTTTTATCCGAGCACATTTTAAGAAGTAAACTGAAACTTCAATAATATAACCCTTTTTCACGGCACACTTGACGTTTTCGTTTGTACATGTCTAATTAAAGTGGTCGTGGCACTCATTCTATAACTGAATCGATCTAACTGACCGCCTTCAGTATATTGTCAAGTTTTGTCAAGGTTCCTTTTCCTGGCGTTTTCTGCAATTATGAGTGTGAAATAGGGCCAAGCTGGGCCGAAAAATTAGGTGGGGGTTGGGTGAGAGGGGACGTGCAGCAACCTAGGGTTTGGGTCGGAAAATTGGCCTCAGTCGGAAATATGAAACGGGACAAAAATATACAAAATGAGAAACAGGAGAGAAATAAGAAGAAAATAAAAAACAAACAAAAATATGCTCACCCTCCCTCCCCCTCCCCCCCCCCCTCCCCAACCTATATTTTGTTTTCGTTACGCCCCTGCGGTCGAGAATTGAGACATATACAAGCTAAAATTTCCACAATTGCGGTTTAACTCTAATCTTTAAAGAGACTCCGAGGCCGGAACTAAACAAACAAACTCGTTATGTTGTTCTCAACGTCTTAAATGCAAGACATAAGACAGAGTCGAGAGTGTTATCAGAAGCAGGCAGGAAACAGAAAGAAGGTATTTCATCCATCGTTGAGTGACAAACTAAACAGCGCAAAATGATGAACGAGGCGGACGCTGCGTGAACAAGCAAACGAAAAGACGCTGCCGGAATGTGGTTAGGCTTAATCGAATTGCAACTGGAACCGCTGGAGATTGAGAAAACACACCCTTCGTTAAATTTAAAAGAAAACAATGTGATAATTAAAGATTAGTGTATTAAGCCGCATCAAATTAACGGAACCTTGTTCACATACCTGAATCATTTTGATATAGGTCTGTATTCTCTCTGGAGACCAAAATTTGAAAGTACTGGAAGAAGTGAATGGTCGTCTCAAAAATTAGCACCACCCACAAACAGTCCTCCTCCTATGGAGTAGACTATAGCCTACAGTTCAAAACTAATCCGAGATAGCCGTACCATTTGAAAAGGAAGGTGATCCGAGTATTTTTTTAACCAACCAAATAGGCTTACTTTATCAAGGACCGCTGATGCGGTTTGTTAATCGTCAAATTGCCTAAGGTGGCGACAACAATCGAATAGTTTGGCCTCCACAACATGGCCATTTGTTGTTGTTGTTGTTGGAACACTTTGCCCTCACCTGATCGAATCAATGGACCGATTTTCAAGTTTTATTTTGAAAGGTTTGACCTCGGTCTCCCATGTTTAATCCGAAATTTCGATGCTTAATTTCTCCGCCGTCCTTCAATATTTTCACTCAAATTTAGTACATAAGCTTTATTTGACTTGGTGAGTATGTTTGCCAACTTTTGTTAATTTCTGATTTGTCACATCAGAAGTATGGGCTTCAGCTGGAATTGTGCTTTTCATTTTTGGTTTAGACCTACTCTTGTTGTTTTTTTGAATACATTTATACATTTTCGGGACTATAGACTCTACAGACTAAATCATTTGTCCTAGAAAGTTGGTTCTCAGCTCAATGAAAAGAGATACTTCCGCAGATGTGAACTTTATAAAAATAGTCATTTCAATTGGTCGTACCATTTCGGAGTTACGGGGCCCTGAACGATTAGTTTTATTGTTTTAAACATTGTTATTAGGTAACAATACCAATCAGCAAACACCAGCCGCTAGGTGTAGAATTAAGATTAAACAAATGCTATCAATGATGGTGAGCCAACAATTCGAATGCACTTTGAGGAAACGTGAAGAAGAAGCATCATCCTTACTACGAATTAGCAGTGATTTGACGTCACCTTTCAGTGTTTAAACTAAACCGTCCGTTGCCCATTTTGCTTGCCGTCCTGTAATAATAACTGAGCATAAAACGGCTTCGCCGTTTAGAAAAGAAACATTAGAGCGCATATCCCCATACTCACAGCCCTGAAGGTACACGAATAAAAACCGATTAGAGTTCACTCGAACGCAACGAACTATAATTTGAACTATAATTTGTGTTCATTTTGTGTATGCATTTTTATCTTTCAATTTTGTATCGTATTTATTTATCGTTTTGCTGTTTATGGCGTCTATTTTGTGTGTGTTTATGGGTTTACGTTTTGCGAATTGAAGTTCAAATTATAGTTCGTTGCGTTCGAGTGAACTCTACTCCGTTTTTATTCGTGTACCTTCAGGGCTGTGAGTATGGGGATACGAGCTCTAATGTATTTTTTCTAAATGGCGAAGCAGTTGTTTGCTCAGTTAATTTGTTGGCTTTTTTCGCTTCCATTTTGTATGTGTCCACTGTCCACCGATTTTTGTTTTCGAAAAAACGGAACATTAGAAAAGGATACTTATGTTTAGGTTCCGCCGAAGGTTTGTCCCATAATTATTATTTGATGGCAACACATTAGCGTATTTCTGGATTTAGCATGCGTCATCTCGATGAGTAGTTGATTCTGGATTGTTTCAGTATCGTGGCAACAATCGCGGAAGGAATTCAACTGGATTATCCGAAGGCCGCATTGAAAAAGTAAATAAGTCACTCAGTCATGTCGGCCGCCCATTTTTGAGGCCGCAGGCTTCAAAATTTTACACTTTTTACCCTACGGTTTAAAACTTGAAGATTTAAGGAAAAATCAAGACCATTAAAGTTTGGTTCTCCACAACTAGCTAGCTAACTCAAACAACGACAATGTTCTTCAATTATTTATTGGGGCTTCGACAATGTTAGTTTCCCGGCACCCAACCATTGTTGCATCTAGTGAGCTATAACAACCACCAAAGTGAGTTTTTAGCGTCGAGCGTATGACCTATGGTCTGTAGGCTCGTGTAGTGAATTAAAAGTAAAAGTAAAAGTAAAGTGAGCTATAATGCGATATTGTGAACTTCGCCTATTGTTACTCTATTGTTACATGTTGCAGCATTGTAACATTTTGACATTGTTAACCGCTCCGCCTCCGCCTCCTCGTTAAGCTAACCGTAATACTAAGTAGGGTAAGGTAGGTTAGTATTTGAGTGCATGGCTCTGTAGGCCCATTAGGACTCAAATAAAAATCAAATTAAATCAAATCAAATCCGCCTATCTATTCGTGTCCAATTTTCTGAAATTCTCGTGCGCAAACGAACTCTAATCCGGCAGTGCTAATAACTGTAAGGTTTACCTCGCTCTCCCACATTAAAGCCGAAATTTCGATGCCTGATTTTTCCGCTGTCTTTCAACATTTTTCACTGAAACTTGATATGAGCTTTGTGAGACTTGGACAACACGTACACCAATTTTTATTAATTTCCAATTTGTCACATTGAAGATCTGGACTTCAGCTGGAATCGTGAGTTACATTTTTGTCTTTTATGGTGGTGGTGATGATGGTGATCTTTGTAGGATACGTTTATACAATGGTCCCTACAGCCTAAACCATTTGTCGTAGAAATGAGGTTCTTAGTTCATTTCAAAGACCTACTTCCGGAGATGTGCACTTTGGTAGTCCCGTTCTGCAGTGACTGGGCCCTGAACGAAAGAGAAGAAAGGAGAGCTGCGGACAAACCAACTTCCAAAAGAAAGACTTGCACTGAATGAGCGTGCGAAGCAAACGAAATGCAGTGCTTTTGCAACGAGTACAGTAAATCACCTTGTTTGTCAAGGCATACCAGGCCTTGGCAAGGCAAGATTTACCTAATCGGAAGTCAAAACAGCAAAGGAACACAAATAAACTTTCCTGTAAGTTTTCATATACCGCAGTGTTGCTGTACTGTTTAGTCCACATGAAACCTTACAGCTGTATTCAACCATTAGACAGTTAAATAAAATTAAAACAATATCCCAACTTTCAAGATTTTCAGCCTATTGATACATACACCACTTTTCAAGATTTTATATTTTGGACTGGTATTTCATTTTTATTTTCAACGACATTTCCAGATTTTCAAGGAGTCGCACGAACCCTGAATTACTTCATATGTAGGTCTGTACTAAGCACACTAAGGGTATGGTTTTTATGATTTTTTTTTTTAGCGATGTCGTGTAGTCAAGTTAAATGACCATTCTGACCTATCGTGTTCTAAAGTACTGTAAAAACATGTGAATACAGCTGTAAGGTTTTACGTAGACTAGACAGCACAGGAACACTGCGGTATATACAACCTTACAGGAAAGTTTAATTGCATACGATTGCTGTTTTTACTTCGCATCAGTTAAACCTTACCTTAAACATCCAACGATTTAGTTTTTATTTTCTAATACGAGTCAAGCTCAAAGGCGCTGAAACAGAGCTGCAGACGAACCAACTTACAACAGGAAGACTTGCACTGAATGAGCAAGTGAAGCGAGAAAAAATTCTCCGCGTTTGCAAGTAGTACAGTAGACCAACTTATCAGGAATTCGAAAAGAAAAGCGAACTCGTTTGAGGTTTAAGGTAAGATTTAATTAATCCGAAGTCAAAACAGCAAATAAGCACACATTTTCTGTAAGGTTTCACATACTACAGTGTTGCTGTACTGTTTAGCTCACGTGAAACCTTACTGCTGTGTACAACAGTATACATATAACTACAACTAAAACCAGAGCCCAACTTTCAAAACTTTTGATGCCGAAACAAAGGAAGAATAATGTAAGGCTACACACTCGACTGCTTTCTGGGCTAAATTTTTCAGTGTTCCTCAGTTCAGTCGTCTACTTTTGTGACGTCCTCAGGGAGTAGACGATTGAAGTCAAGAATAATCTCAAAGCCAATTTACTCCTTACTGCATAGCTAGGGGACTATGCACTGAGAACACATATTAGGCATAAAACACAAGTTTAGGAGCTTGGTCTTATCCTGAGCTGAATCCAGGGAGAACACCTTTCGAGTTGTCTGCTCCACACCAAATGGCTTCCCATGGTCCAGACCCTCGTATTTATGCGTGGGCCAGAACAAAAGAAGTCGCCTGAGGCATTACGTTGCGTAACCGCTAACAGGTTGGAGCCGGCTCTAACTGGTTTGAACAATAGAGTAGCCTCGTTCCCGGCTGTTGGCGCTCGAGCAAGTTCCGGTGTAGACGGAAGTTGACCGATCGCCAAGCAGCTTATGTAACTGCAAGGTGCACCATGTGCGTTCACACAAGGTGCGCCCTGCTATTCGTAAATAGCGTGTTACATCTCCCCCACCCTAAGTTTTTGCTTGGGGGAAGGTAGACCTACCTTATGTATTACTCAGTACCCTCTAAGCCTGGAATAAGGTTTATAAAGTTAGTTCAATGTACATTTATTTAAAACAAACAAACACACTTTACAAAAAGTCCCTAAAATTTAACCCCTCATGGTCCAATTTAGCCATGTCTCAGTTCAGCTATTCTAAGCTAAAAAAAATTTTTTTTAAATCACAACATGTTTCAAATCCTCCTGGGAACTACGCCCAGCCTCAATAAGCTAAGTTCACGCTTCCAACAAGCTTGTAAACAACCCAAACTTAACAAGCAACAATAACAACCGCCGCACCAAACATACCAATGTCCTTCGTAACCAAACGTCGTAACAACAGTCCTTTGTCACCATACGCCGCACAAACTTAACACTGTCCTCCGTAACAATCATACCAAAGAAATTGGTCCCCATCTGGTTTCCAAACACCCCCGAAGATTTCCTTCACCGTTCCCTGGTGATGCCTTCCACCTGGTTGAGACGCTTCGCATAGGATGTCTTTAATTAACCAGCCGGACGCTCTCCAACACATAGCTTCCCGATGAAAGTCCTTCCCCAGAGAGCTCTTCCACCAGCCTGGATGACCTCTTTCTGCACGAAGTTTTTACAGTGTTGCTTCGCAACGGTACATGAATAAACGCACTTGTTTCACATATCTCCACAACGCCAATTCGACGGAAATTTTTGTCCGAGCGTTCCACTCCAAGGTCCAGCTTGGGAACGTGCTGGAACCTCCTGCCCATGCCTCCTAGGATAGGCAATCGTTGACCTCCATTTTCGCACTGCATTTACGACGCACTCCCCTTTGCAGTCCACTCCACCGAAGAATACACTTCCACCTCACTCCAATACGAGCGTCCACAACTTCACCACTCACTCTGCTATGATCGTCCCGATTCTGGGTCTCACGCAGGCCGCCAAATTGTGGCTGCCTTTCGGTGCACCCATTGTCCATGCCACTTCCGGCCATCATGTCGTGGTCGGCATCGCGGCACCTCCACAACACTTGCAGTCCATTCTGCATCCATCCACGAAGTACGCACAAAGTCCATCTTCGTTGACTTCCACACAGCCACCCTTCCACTTTCTTGATGACGACTCCATGGTGGTCCCATCCATCGGTTGTGCCCCCTCGAGCGGACGAGCAAATAGGAGCCACCGTCAAATTCGTGCAAAGCTCGTCCAGCAACCAGTTAGTCAGTGAAAGAGAGAAAAATTGGCGCCCCCTCCCACTGCTTTCTGTGGTGTTCGTTTAAGGGTATGTTTCACCCTCTTCTGCTCACCAGCTGGGAAAAGTAATGTTCCAACCTTCAGCAGAAATTCCGGAATTGTGGTCGTCCGGAGTGCCTCTGGTTTCAAGGGTGGTTGGTTGCCACACCACCTGCCCTATCACGCATCGAACACTCTACCCCAATCCGTTCATTCAACCTAATTTTCCAATCCATTTTCATAGATTGTGTCCTTAGACCGCAGCATCCACATGTTGATGAAGTGCATCTGGCCGACGCCACTAGAGCGAGCCTACAACTTCAACCAAACACGCTACGTAGAGCTTGACCTCGCACTGCCATCCCGCATGCGGGTCGAGTTCCCCACTGGGGTTCTCCCACATTAAAAAGAACTACCGTCGTAGCCTTCACGTCACCAATTCTAGTGACCAGACGCCGAGAGTGTCGTACTCCCATATCGCGTCTTTTACGGAATAAACCATTCCGTCGGGATCGTGCTACACGCCTTACATGCCCTACCTCACACAGTAGTCGTCTAGCTGACCCTTTAAGGCCAACTAACCTAAACAGTGTGTCCGCTACCGAGCTGAACAATCACTTGAAACAAAAATAATTCACGTCAGTCTCATGAAAATACCTTTTCAGAACTGCCCCTTAAATTAGTCTCCGTCCGTGTGCTTCATAGCTTGTTTTGAATTGCTTTCTTCCGGTCAACCAAAGCTCCGCCATGTACACACAGGTGCTTCCCTGCATATAGCTGATCTACGGTTCTTGCCTAGGTCGCTCTGCATAAAAGCCTTCAGTAATCACCCTATTTTCGGTTTCTCCTTGTTCCACAACAAAACAAAACAGGTTTCTTTCTGGATCGCCACCGCACATATTCCTGCGTGCATGATTTAAGAAATCTGCAGGCAGCGTATATGAGGATGCGATCTTCGTTTGTACGACATAATAAAAAATGTGCTTTCTTTTTATATGCGTCAAACGGGTCAAAATGCGGCAGCCTGTTCACGCTCTTATTCCAGGTTTTGTTACCTGAACAAGGTTGTGGACTGATGCCTCATTTTCGGTTGCCCAGTTACCGTCTTAAATTGTAAGCCTTTTCCTAGCTTCACAATTAATTTCGATCAACTGACAATGGCCCTGACAAGGTCCAATTTTGAAAAAAATTCTGTTTCGACCGGAACTCCAGTCAATTCCTAATTTTCCATTTTCAAAACCCATTCTTTGGCCAGTTAAATCAGTGGTTAAGGCCGCACAGCGTATTTGAATTTTCGGATCCAAATCACAAAACTTACTCACCTACTAACCTTTCAAAGTTATATCTGTAACAATTCGTAATCTAAAGCCTACTGACAGCTACTATAGATTAAACCAATTTTACAGCCCTCCATTCCCTGCCATCCATACAACAACAATGAACCGTAATCGTTCACGTCTCCAGGAACGGGGGGGGGGGGGGGGAGAGAGAGAGAAGAAGTGTACGTTTGACAAATCTGCTTTCCTTTTTTTTTTCTTCTTCACAACTTGTCACCGTACATCCCGTCCGTATTCCAGGCAACCGTTTCCGGTTCCAGAAACACATTGAATAAATAAAAAAAAAAACACTTTTCCAGAACACAAAAAAAATTGCGTCCAAGTCAAGTCGCCAATTTGCCGAAATTAGTTTATTCCTTTCGGACTATCTTCGCAAATCGTCAGCTTTTCGTTTACTCCAGTAAACTATCCAACTATGGAAATAAGCGAAGTTTAGCTCCAACTTTGCTCAATTTCCTGCTATTTTGACGTGCCAGTCTTAGCGGGGACACGTTCGAATCTGAATAAATCCATTCCGAATTGAAACCTGTCTTCCGCCCAAGAATTGTCAAAACCTTCCCCATTTTCATGAACTAAGGTAGTATTTCTACCATTCTCAGTCCTCGTCCTTTTTCGTGCATTACCTAAGTCCAAGTTTTGCATTACTAATGGTCGTGAAATAGGAGGTACCTTTTGCTGAATTACGAGCAGCGCAACCCGTAATTTTCGCTGGTGAGAAAAATTGTTAGCGTTCACGCTTTTTTTTTCTCTACGAAGTGCGTCTTCAGTCTGGACCCCTTCCAAGGTTTATATCCACACTTACTGCACTTCAATTTAAGTCTGTTTTGTATCACAAACCTAAACTCTTAAGCAATAGCCAAAATGCTTTCAAAATGATGAGGACTCAGTTAGCTCACCACTGATCAATATGACTTTCGCTCGTAGCTTCAAAAGTGCGTCCTTCACGTTTTCAACTCTTACAAATATCTGTGTAGCGATTTTGTTTCACTACTCAGTGTTTTGTGAACATCTTTATTTTCTTTTCAGAAAAATGGTGACTTTATTCGAGCCGTCCTTTACCATCGGGAAAGAATAAAGCGCAGTTTTTTTGTAAATCTCGTAGAGTCTACAAATTACCTCCCAGTTTAACGTTACGTATACTTGCGTAATAAACGGGGTTATCTTCATGTCATAAACCGTACGATTTTAATGACCTAGAAAATTGACGCTTTAAGGTTGTCCGCGCACGCGGTCACAGGCCGGATCCTAATTCGTCCCCTTGTCCCAAATTTCCTTGCAACGAGTTTTTACTTTCACTGCAAAGTCCTTCACGACTGTTTTACTTCTATTTTTGTGAAAAAACGGAATTGGGTTGCATTTTTATTCGCAAATCCAATGTGCTTCGGATCCGAGAAAAAATTCTGACTACTGTAGGTACAACCTACCGACTGTCCCCAAATGGTGGAAATTATATTCCAGAGCCCATCAGCTTCCAGAATACTTCCAAATTTCGCTTGTTATCTTCCCTTCCGACTAGGTAAGAGAAAAAATTCAGCAAATATGTGACATCCTTAGGGAGTAGACGATTGAAGTCAAGAATAATCTCAAAGCCAATTTACTCCTTACTGCATAGCTAGGGGACTATGCACTGAGAACACATATTAGGCATAAAACACAAGTTTAGGAGCTTGGTTTTATTCTGAGCTGAGTCCAGGGAGACAACCTTTCGAGTCGTCTGCCCCACACCAACTGCTTTCCCATGGTCCAGACCCTCGTATTTATGCGTGGGCCAGAACAATAGAAGTCGCCTGAGGCATTACGTTGCGTAACCGCTAATAGGATGGAGCCGGCTCTAACTGGTTTGAACAATAGAGTAGCCTCGTTCCCGGCTGTTGGCGCTCGAGCAAGTTCCGGTGTAGACGGAAGTTGACCGATCGCCAAGCAGCTCATGTAACTGCAAGGTGCACCATGTGCGTTCACACAAGGTGCGCCCTGCTATTCGTAAATAGCGTGTTACACTTTCCGTTCATCACCTTACTGATAATACGTATATAATTTTTCAAGATTTTCAAGTACTTTTCCATGCATAGAGTTTCATTATTAGTTTCCAAAACACTCCAGTTTTTAAATGACTGAATTACCTGTAAGCACACTAAGACGATTAGTTTTTTAATAATTGCCAGCGACGTCGTTTAGCCGATTAGAACTTAGCACCAATCATTAGCTGGCTAATCGTGTGCAACAGTAAAAATAAAATGGAAAAAATATTTAAATGCAGCAGTAAGGTTTCATGCGGACTAAACAGTACAGCAACACTGCAATATCTGAAACCTTAGAGGAAAGTTTACTTGTGTTCCTTTGCTGTTTCGACTTCGGATCAGTTAAACCTTACATTAAGCATCATACGAGTTCGTTTTTGTTTTCTATTAGTTTAAAACGTTAGTATGAAAACAGTCTAGGGCCTTTTGAACGCTATTTTAATGTGACTACAACATTCTTGTTGTTCTTCTTCTTCTTCTTGTTTGGGAAATTGTGCTCTCACCAGGTCGAACCAATGAACAGATTTCAATTTTTATAGATCGGGCCTTTTGAACGCTATTTTAATGTCACTATAATATTGTTGTTGTTGTTCTTCTTCTTCTTGTTGGGGAAAATTTGCTTTTACCTCGGTATCGAACCAGCGATCAGGGTATCAATTTGTATAGCTTAATCCGTAGGTAATAACACGAGCCAGGGCCTTTTGAACGTTATTTTATTGTGACTGATATATCTCAAAAAACGTTCATATCTCATGCTTCGCGGTTATCTCGTATCAAAATTATAATTATTTTAGTTAACTGAAATATCTCTAAGAAAAATAAACAACAGATATTGGTATTAAAAAAAAACCACTTAGGCGTATAAAATACCGTCATAGAAGCCTTAAAAACTTAATGCCCTGAACGAACAGATATAAGAAAAAATATGTAAGCCATCAGTGTCGGATTAACACGTGTAAAAGAATCTCCAACATCCCAAAAAACAAGCTGGAGCTCCCTTTACACGTATTTGTGCGACGCTGATGGCTCACATGTTTTTTCTTGTATCTTTTCCTTCAGAGCATTAAGTTTTTTTTTTAAGGATTAAATCTGTATTTTATACACTTAATGTGTTTTTTTTTAATACGAAACATTTCGTGTGTCACCAATGACGTTTCTTTCACAGTCCTAACACACTTAAGCTTTTCGTCGAAAAGCTTGATTATTGTGTTGTTGTTTTTCTTCCTTGGTTATTTTGTCTTGTTATGATTGTAGGTGTCTTATAGCTATAATTTCACTGCGCAGGGAACGAATTTCAAGCGGTAAACGACTTTCTATTTATACTGAATCACTTTGGGGCTATGGATAAGAAACCCTGCGGGTGAAACTCAGGAAAAAATAATAACAAAGGAAGCATTGCAACAGTAGTAAGAGTTAAAAATATAGCCAAATAGTGCAATAAAATTTATCATAAAAATGCGACGTTTTCAAGTTTGAAAATTCAGCCTGAAAATGCTTTACAATACATTAAAATAGCAGACAATGGAAACAATGGAAATGAAACGCCATTAAACGACAGAAAAATTTTGCGTGTGCTGTCAGGAAAAAAAAAATTGTGGACAAAATCACAGCAACAAGGAAGAGAACGGAAGTGTGTAAGCTAAACTGAAAAAAAAATAGTATACCTGAAATATCGTGCTGCAACCTTTACGTACTTAAACGTCGTCGATCTGCGTGACTCGGATTCGAACAGGTGAAGTAATTTCGTAGCCAACTCAGAGGAACACCGGCGACACAGCAGTAAAGTTCTACGTCAATAATTCGGTGAAAGGACTGATTTCAGGCCGATTTAAGGATGTATTTACGCAGCGATCGCCTTTGCATTCTCGCAGCTGGAATTCAATTGCGGTGGCGCAGGTGGCGTTGCCATGGTAACAACCCTACCTGAATTAGCTAAAACCGATATCGTTTGAGTAAACACTAGCAGTCTTATATTCCGTGACAATACTATAAAGAATTCCTCATGACGAAACAGTTTTCCCAGTCGCTTCTCAACTCCTTATTGGCCGTTTTCGTTGCGAGGCGTCAGACATAAAACCGCCGCCATGTTGGAATTTCAGGTGATTTCTAGCTTCTTGCTACGAGAATTCAAAAGCGAGTCGTTAAGTAAATGCGCCTTAAGGGCACGTTTAGGCAATCACTCTCTTTTGCATTCTCACTGCTAGAAGCTAGAAATCACCTCAAATTCCAACATGGCGGCGGTTTTATGTCTGACGCCTCGCAACGGAAACAGCAAATAACGTTAGTTCAGAAGCGTTTGGGAAAATTGTTTCGTCATGAGGAATTCTTTATATTATTGGCACGGATTATAAGACTGCAAGTATTTACTCAAACGATGTCGGAATTAGCTAAGCCATTTATCGTTGTCACTATGGCAATGTCACCTTTTGCCATCGCGATTGAGTTCTAGCTGCGAGAATGCAAAAGCGAGTCGTTAAGTAAATGAGCCCTAATTCCGCACCACCGAAACCTAAGTGCGTGTTAGTGTTAGTTGTCCTGTG
The DNA here is from genome assembly GCA_023313725.1 of Lithobius niger. NCBI lineage: Eukaryota > Metazoa > Arthropoda > Chilopoda > Lithobiomorpha > Lithobiidae > Lithobius > Lithobius niger. The sequence continues at coordinate 63,161 of JAHWFP010059571.1, read as the reverse complement.
TTATTCAAGTATACGATTTTTGCTGTTCGCATTTACCTTTTCGTAAATAAATAGTTAAACTAATAAATTTACTTAATACTATAATACATTAATAATTAAATTAATTGTTAATAAATGAATGTATCAATATAAAAATGCACGCATAAAATTTACTTTGACCCATTATGGTATGCAAGCGTGCACATAGTATACTAAAAACTACTAATGGTAAATGAAATCGCCAATTCCAAAAAAGGGTCGGCCTTAGAAAGTCGTGATATCATTTCACCAAGAAAAGGACACCAAGGTTAACTCAATAACCAAACAATATGACGCATAGCCCTGTTCTTTTTTGTTCCTTTTTGCTTTGCGTAAGGCTTCGAATTTTTAGTACAGTAGTCGATGCAGTGGGTTTGTTTTGTGAAACTATACCTTACTTTAACTAGGGTAGGGAAATTCTAAGCCATACCGCATTGCATGGGTATGAGAGATTGGGTATGAATTGTGTGTTGATTCGGCGTAGTTTGATGAGTTATAGTTCTTTAGTATTGTTTACTTATATGTTGGTCAATGAAAATGTAGCACCCCGGTAATAAAATAAATAAACTAACAATCACCGTGGATGCCACAGCAGTTGTTGAATACTCCAACGGGTGTTTGTTAAATTCTCGCATGGAGTTTTGGAAGAGTATCTATCATATCAAAAACCAAAACTGGTTAAAGGGGCCGCCAAGTTCCGAATGGTTCAGCCCTTCAAAGGAGTGATATCAACACACCAAAATATTCGCCAAGTTAATCGCACTGCTTAATAATTCGAAGGTTAAATGAAAACTAGAACATTGCTACTTCCAGTAGCAATGTTCAAGTTTTCATTTAACGTCCAAAGTATTATTCGGTGCGATTAAGTTGGCGAATGTTTTGGTGTGTTGATATCACTCCTTTGAAGGGCCGAAACATTCGGGACTTGCAGCCCCTTTAACCAGTTTTGGTTTTTGATATGATATCACTCCTTTTTTTTTAAATTGTGTATTGACTCAACTCCACTACCGTGCAGATGTGTAATAAAGTGCCACTTCAACAAGAAACTGGTTTTCAACAATTTGCTACTATCTTTTGCCTATAGGCCGAACCATTCTCAACTTAGTCACCACTTTATACGTTTTTGGTTTGGTTTTAATTTTGTTGAAATTTGTTTTATTTAGTTAATTTGGTGTGTTAGTATCACTCCTTTGAAGGGCCGAACCACTCTCAAATTGGTGGCCTCTTTACCAGTTTTTGACTTTGTTATTACAGTTGGTTTATTTTTCGTGAATTGGACGTGAATACAATTTCTTTGCAACGTTGTTTAGATTTATCGTGATCACTAGTTTGTGTCTAGGCACGCACGTCAGTATACACGTTCTCATTGTCCGAACTTTGGCCGTCCAATGAGAGACGATGCCGACAATACTAGCAATGGTTATAACAATATTTTCGTACTTACGCGCCCTCCCACGCCATCCCTGTTACGCCCTCAGGCTCCAAACCATAAAAAGTATGCAGTTCGTATTGTAGTGCACTCATTCGTCCAATTTCATAGCTGGAAGCCTCCCCGATATATCGGTATCGATGAATAATCACCTTATGGGATTTAACATGGGGATGAGCGAATTAGCTAGCTAGCTAGTTAATTCATTTACAACGTTATTGAGGGTCAGATTTGGCATTGAAAGCAGCTTAGCTGGCATTCCTACACGAGTTAATTTTTGTCAGGTGGGTCATTGCTCTCGATTTCAACACAATTCAAGCTTTTGTACCGCATTATTATTTTCCCATAAGTACCTCAAAGAGTTTCAAAGGGTTTAACGAGCGTTAACCACTCCTGGTCATCTGCCCGAAGCCCTAGGGCCCTATGTCTGCAACAGCCAGATTCCCAGGCGGGCCCCGTAAGTACCTGAAATGTGCCCAACTATGCTTCAAGATATAAGACACTGACGCTATAGCGCCGTGCGACAATGGTTTACAACCTCTACAATATAACTGATGTGATGTTTGTTGTGATGATTGTTACCTAACTTGGCGCGACACACTAGCGTGTGTCTAGATTTCGCTTAGGAGCAGAACAAACGAAGCTTCAACAATCAGCAAGAGGGCGAGCGGGCTCATTCTTGCCACGGTAGAAAAGAAAAAGAGTGCGCGGACGACAATGAAACGGATGTGCTCTCTAACAATTAGAAACAAACACTACTACTTCAATAATGCTGACTATTAGAGCCGAGTTGAATCAGCGGGAATCAGCTAGACCAGCGGGGACACAACTAGTTTAGTTTATTTTAGTAGTTGACAAACAACACTAAACCAGGAGGTGCAAGTAATTAAAATTTATGATTTGTTTTTATTGATTCGACATTAAAAAAAATTAAGATGAGGGAATGCACCAAGTTCTCTGCTGAATGAGCTAGCCTTGGCAGCCTTTTCTTGGGGAAATAATGACGTCACTACTTTTAAGGCCGACCCTTTTTTTTTTGGATTTGGGCGATATCGTTAACATCTATGGTTATTTTTGGTAAGACATTACTGGTTTCGTGTCATTAATGTTACATGCATGTTATATTTATTTCATATGTAATTACAGATTATTTCGATGTGGATTATTGATATGGACTTCTGCTTATGGAATTTATTGAGCGCACGAAAAGTTCCATTGCCGTTTGGGCTTAAACACTAGACTGCCAGAGGCGTGAAGTGTACCTACGACCTTTAAAGTCAAAGGCCGAAGTTCTGCCGTTCAGCCATAATGACACTGCCAAGAGAGAACGACCACGGGCATCATTTACACATACACATACACACACACACGCACGCATGTAAGCAAACTTTTTCCAATCGCCAATGTTGGGTCGACTGTTACTGCACCTCCACAAACCATCTCTATTTCGCATAAAAAAATTCCCCACTGTGAGTTTATAATAAATACATTTCTTGAGGTGCAACAAAAGCCTTTATAAGAATAAAAAAGCCAACCAGTGCACAAACATACAAAAATACAAAAGCGAGACGTTTCGAGGTTACTTCCACCTCGTCATCAGGTGCACTAAATCCACAAAAGTTTCGTTAACATGTCAAAAAATACAGTTCATGAGAGGTTCAGAATAGGGTAGTACAATTTTTAAGTTGGAAATAAAACATAGAAAAACGATTAAAAAAAAAACCTACGCTTCACCTAAGATGACGAGGTGCTTTTGTATTTTTGTATCTTTGTGCGCTCCTTGGCTTTTTTATTCTTATATCATTATAGTGCTTGTTTTACTTCACACAATAGCCTTTAAGTATAAGGGCACGTTTACGCAACCACTCGCTTTTGCATTCTCGCAGCTAGAAGCTAGAAATCCCTCAAATTCCAACATGGCGGCGGTTTTATGTCTGCCGCCTCGCAACGAAAACAGCAAATAACGTGAGTTCAGAAGCGTTTGGGAAAATTGTTTCGTCATGAGGAATTCTTATATTGTTGGCACGGATTATAAGACTGCAAGTATTTACACAAACGATGTCGGATTTAGCTAATCCATTTAGCGTTGTTACCATGGCAATGTCACCTTTGCCATCGCGAGTGAGTTCTAGCTGCGAGAATGCAAAGGCGAGAAGTTGCGTAAACGCGCCCTAGCTATGGGCGAAACAGCGAAAAAGGCATAATGATGAGCTGATTGGTTTAAAATTTAATTTTATTATTACCTCATATTGTATTCTCATGAAGGTAAGAATGAAACAATGAAAATGGTCCAAAGTATAGTTTCAGAATTATTCACAGTATTGAGCCGAAAAAAATCTTTACAATTATGGTTAAATTCCATGTCCTCAGACCGCATCAAATAATACTAAATCTGATGGCTGCTTCTCGTATTTACCAGAGAATGCAGCTTTCGAGTTGTCTATACGTAGTAACTATGGCAGCAACGCAGCCGCAGATGTTCTCCTCGTGCCTCGCGACACGACGTATGACGCGTACAACATGACAGCGTCGATTTACGACAAAAGAAAACAATTTTTACTGCAGTACAAGACGACGGACTGATTTCTCAATGCCGGCATTCGATGGTTTGTCTTCGATTCGATAACCCCGAAGTGGACGCAATGTTGGATTTTGAATTCTCGCTGCGAACAGCTATTTATTCTACCGCCGTCAGATCACTG